>JAPYZK010003680.1:1710-13207 GCA_030522785.1 Platygaster equestris
TTCTTTTGGACGAATGCGAGTTTATATTCCGAGGCGAAGCTGAGGAATATAATCGTAAGAGTCCAAAACGCCTTTTGGGACATACGATACTTTATACACTGAAAGCAATAAAAAGGTTTTTCGGGCCCGAGCAGTCCAATAAAGGACCGTTTTGCACTGAGGTGTACACAAATTTTTATAAGATGGTTTTTATGAAAGTTTTGTAATTATACAAATTTATATTTATATAAATTTGCATTTTTTATGAAGCGGATTTATAAAAGTTTGATGAAAAATTTTTATTATTCAAAGTTTTTGAACATTTTTGAAAATACGTTTTATGATTGCTGAAAAACGTTACGAACATGATTTTCTACTCCCTTGTGTAATAAAAACGTATCAAATATTACTATAAGAGAAATTCCTTATATCAGGAAATTTTCTCTTATAAAAATACGAAACTTTATAAACATCGCGAAGTTTTTATAAGGATAAAGGTTTTATAAGAAAATTTGGAGGCTTTCGATTGTTTATATTAAAAAAAAAAAAACAGATGAATTTTATGAATATTTTGACAGATTTTATAAAAAACATTTCTTATGAAGTTTTTATAAAACCACTTTATAAAAATCGCGAATTTCATGTAACTTTCATAAAATCGACCTTATAAAAAACGAATTTGTATAAATAATTCACTGATCTTATGAAAATGTAGCCTGTGTTTATAAAAACTACTATCACTAGGGATTGGTGATAGAATACTTGATTTTTTTGGCGATTATCGAGATGCTCATTCTTGTTTTTATTCGTTTTAATTTTTACATTGTTTCTCAAATTTCGAGCTAGTTATTTGGATATGATAAATGAAGTTTTTGTGGTAGTGGACTAGGAAATTTTGGATATCGCCTTGATGTTTTTACGAGGTTGAAAGAAAAAGTTAAAATCGCAAAGTTTCATCCAAGTTTGAATTATTTCTGAATCTTCTGATATTCTCTAGCAATGCGATTGAGTCCTGAAGTTTGCCACTTCCTCATAAGTTTCCATTAAATCCTTTGACTTTCTCGAAAAATGCATTAAGTCATGCCATAAAAAATTTTCTTTTTTCAAAATTCTTCAGGAGTCTGAAAAAGTTCGAGGCCTGGTATTGTACCATTTTCCCACGTTCGATGAGCTTATTCGATCGAATATTCAATACCTGGTTTCGTATAATTTTTTGCATTTTTCTCATCTGCGTGAAATGCTGTTTCGTGGTCGATCCAAAAGCCCCAGCATTTTGGTTCGGCGATGGTTCCTTCAAATTCGTTTTTTTTTTCGCTCTCACGTTTTTTTTTATGTCTTGCGTGTTCTCGTAGTCAGCAGTTTTTTCTAATTATTTTGGACAATTTTTTTTTGTTTCTTTCCTAAACTTTCGGAACTTGAAGCACATTTAACATAGCACTTCATTAATCTCGTCATAATTCAAAATTTCTCATTATAAATTGACGAGGTCTGCGGTTGAATAGTGCTGAAACACTGATATGTTCCGGCGTCAATTCGCTGAAATTGTACAATTAGTTATTTAACAACGATGATTGACATGAAAATGCGGAGTACGCTCCGTTCGCGTCAGTGGAGCCAATATTCTGTAGCAGAGTCCCTCGATTTTCATCAAAAAACCGCGAATTCTCTTGAAATTTGACGTGCGCAACTAATTATTGTCAATCTCGATACGGATGGTACAATCCAGAGCGTAGAATATGGAAAAATTGTGAAAAATTCCTTTATTCAACGCCCGCGAGAAATATGTAATTTCGTGGCCCTGCTGAGAATGAATGGAATAATGGATTACCTGACTGCTGACGTATGACATGCGGGTGATGAACTCTTTCGCCCACTAGTGGGCGAATAAGCTGTTCGCCCACGCTCATCTTAACGACCTATAGCTATTTATCCACTCACGCTCAGTTTAGTGACCGTTTAGAGAGAGGGGTGTTTCCACTCGCGTGTTGCCACACTCGCTACGCTCGTGAGGCAATCTCCAAGCTCGAGGAATATCCTCTTTCTCCTACTAGTCGCACAGCATACTATTGTATTTACGAAAACAAACGAAAAACAGCAAATCCTCCATACTTCGCAACATTCTGCCCATCATACCGTCGAAAAAGCCAACATCCCAATATTTGCGAAGTTAATTGCCGCGATCCCCCAAAAAACGCAACCAGACTCCAACCCCCGAGAAATCGATATTCAATCACAAATTTAATAAACGCGCGCTGCCCGATATAACCCAAACAGTGGAAAAAAGCAAACTTACCGAACTTTTTCGCGAGCAGACCTTTTTTCAAAAATTCACCGAACCTTGAAAAATTGATAAGGAGGGAAAAAATATTTTCGTTGCCGCGTAAAACGCGATGAAGAATTCATAAAGAATGGAATACGAGAATAGCCGGAAAAATGTGCGAGCTCGAAGTTGCTGGTCGTGTTTTCTGCAAACTTCCGACACTTTTGGGGCACTGGGGTGGTTTTTACAACCGTAATAATGTCCCGAAGCATTTTTCACTCGGCAGCGTTTTTTACGGCGCGGGTGTAAATTCTTGATTGGATTATATGCGTGATTTCGTATCAGTGGAGAGCGGCGATGGTTTATCTTATAAATTCGGTGTTAGTCCTTTGGCGACACATTTTTTTTTTTATAAGTAGGCTATTCGGGATTTTTCAGCGATTCCTGTAAAATATGTAGAAGTATGTTACGTAGAGATTTTGGAATGTTGAAGGTTAGAGAATTTGGAGGAATTATTGAGTGAACTAATATATATTGATAGGTTGTTTTACACGAGAAAATTGGAAACAGGGGGGAGGGTAACTGCGCCTGCTTCTTGGCTTCTCAAAATTCTGGGAAATTCGAAAAATTTAGCGCATTGCAGGAAAGTATGTTTCGCAAAAATTGTAAAACAATACTGATTTTCACGAGCGTCAAAGTTTCCGAGAAACTTGATAATTTTTAACATTTTACACAATTTTGGGGATTTTCAGAGATTGGGGGATTTTGAGGATTTCACAAGTTTCCAGAAGTTTGAAAATATTTCGAATTTCAACAATTTTAAAACTTCGAAGTTCTGAAAAAGTTTTTAAAATTATGGAAATTTACAATATTTTCATAATTCTTGCAATTGCGAGAATTTCACGAATTTTTGACATTTCGAGACACTCAATAATTTAGAATATTTATGACATATCAAAATTTTCAACAATTTTGAGAATTTTGGAAGTTTGAAGTATTTTGAGGATTTTAGAAGTTATTGGAATTTTAGAGAGTTCGAGAATTTCAAAATTTTCGTGAATTTCAGAGATTTGTGAAAGTTTCAAAAATTCTGAAAATTTGGAATGTTTGCATAATTCTTGATATTACGAAAATTTTGACGAATTTTTCACATTTCAAGAAACTGGATAATTTGTAACATTTTCAACAATTTTGGGACATTTCAGAATTTGGAGGATTTCGAGGATTTTACAAGTTTTCAGAAGTTTGGAAATATTCAAAATTTCAACAATTTAAAAAATTTCAAAGTTATCAAAAAGATTCAAAAATTCTGGATTTTCAGAATATTTTCATAATTCTTGAAATTACGAAAATTTTACGAATTTCTGACATTTCGAGACACTTAATAATTTGAAACATTTTTAACATTTCAATATTTTCAACAATTTCGAGAATTTTCAGAGGTTGAAGTATTTTGAGGATTTTAGAAGTTATTGGAATTTGGATATTTTCGAGAATTCCAAAATCTCCGTAAATTTCAGAGATATGTGAAAGTGTCGAAAATTCTGAGAATTTAAAATATTTACATAATTCTTGATATTAAAAAAGTCTTACGAATTTTTCATATTTCGAGAAACTGGATAATTTGTAACGTTTCCAACAATTTTGGGAATTTTCAGAGTTTAGAGGATTTCTAGGATTTTACAAGTTTTCGGAAGTTTGAAAATATTTTCATAATTGTTGAAATTACGAGAATTTTACGAATTTCTGACATTTCGAGACACTTAATAATTTGGAATATTTCTAACATTTCAAGATTCTCAACAATTTCGAGAAATTTTAAAGTTTGAAGTATTTTGAGGATTTTAGAAGTTATTGGAATTTCGAAAATTTCGAGAATTCCAAAATTTTCGTAGATTTCAGGAATGTGTAAAAGTTTCGAAAATTCTAAAAATTTGAAATATTTGCATTCTTGATATTACGAAAATTTCACGAATTTTTTATATTTCGAGGAGTTCGGGTAATTTGTAACATTTTCAACGATTTTAGGACATTCCAGAGTTTGGAGGATTTCGAGGATTCTACAAGTTTTCAAAAGTTTAAAAATATTCAGAATTTCAACAATATGAAAAATTTCGAATTTCTAAAAAAGTTCCAAAAATTCTGCAAATTCACA
Source organism: Platygaster equestris (assembly GCA_030522785.1). Lineage (NCBI taxonomy): Eukaryota > Metazoa > Arthropoda > Insecta > Hymenoptera > Platygastridae > Platygaster > Platygaster equestris. The sequence goes on from JAPYZK010003680.1 coordinate 6,105, forward strand.
ATATTTTCATAATCGTTATTCTTGAAATAACGAGAATTTTACAAATTCCTAACATTTCGAGACACTAAATAATTTGGAATATTTTTGACATTTCAAGATTTTCAACAATTTTGAGAATTTTTCAATTTTAAAGTAATTTGAGGATTTGAGAAGTTATTGGAAATTAAAGTTCGAAAATTCTAAAATTTCCGTGAATTTCAGAGGTTCGCAAAAGTTTCGAAAATTCTGAGAATTTGAAATGTTTCCATAATTCTTGATATTACGAAAATTTTACGAATTTTTCACATTTCGAGAAACTTAATAATTTTGAAAATTGTTAGATTTTTGATAATTTAGAAAATTTCCAAAGTTTTTGGTATTTCGACAATGTTCAAATTCCAAGAATTTTTACAAATTTCTGAGATTAAAAAAAGTTCCGAAAATATTGAGAATTAAGGCAGTTTTTATATTTTTCAAATTTTTAAAAATGTTACAAGTTTTCAAAATTTTGAGAAACTATTGTATAGTTTGCACATTTTCAATATATCGTGAAATTTTTGATTATTTTGATAAATTTTAAAGTTTAGGGGTTTTGAGAATTTTCTAACTCCTAGGAATTTTCTATCTTTCCAGAATTTAAAAATTGCAGAAATTACATAGATTTGAAAAAGTTTTGGAAATTCTGAAAAGTTACAATAGTCGCATAATGATTGAAATTTCGAAAATTCAACGAATTTCTGAAGTTTTGAGAAACTTAATAATTTTGAACATTTCGAACATTTCACGATTTCCAACAATTTCGAAAATCTTCAAAGTTTGGAGTATTTCGAGAATTCCAAAAGTGCAAAGAATTTCGACAATTTTGAGCAATTCAAATATTTTTAAAATTGCAGAGATATCAAAAAGTATTGAAAACTCTGAGAATTCAGGAAATTTTTGAATTTCGCAGAATTTGAAAATTCCAGAAATTTTATAGATTTGAAAAAGTTTTGAAAATTCTAAAAATTTACAATACTTCCATAATTATTAGAATCCCGAAAATTTAACGAATTCCTGAAACTTTGAGAAACTTAATAATTTTAAGCATTTCGAATTTCAAGATATTCAACAATTTCGCAAATCTTCAAAGTTCGGAGAATTCCGAGAATTTAATATGTCCAGATAATTTGGACCATTTTAAGCATTCCAAACATTTTAAAAACTGCAGAGATATCAAAAAGTATTGAAAACTCCGAGAATGTAGGAAATTTCCCAATTTTTCAGAATTTGAAAATCCCAGAAATTTCATAGATTTGAAAAAGTTTAGAAAATTCTGAAAAGTTACGTTACTTCCATAATTATTGAAATTCCAAAAATTATACGTGTTTCTGAAACTTTAAGAAACTTAATAAGTTCGAACATTTCAAACATTTTACTATTTTCAATGATTTTGCAAATCTTCAATGTTCGGAGTATTCCGAGAATCCCAAAAGTCCAGATAATTTCAACAATTTTAAGCATCTCAAACATTTTAAAAATTCCAGAGTCATCAAAAAGTATCGAAAACTCTGAGAATTTAGAAAATTTTTATAATTTTCTAATGAAATTTCACTTTTTGAATTAATTAAATCAATTTCGAGTAAAAATCACCAAAAAAGTGTGACATCGTTCACAAAAGCTTTCATATCCAACTTAATTCCGTCACCCTGACCAGGCGACATTTTTCTCGGTGCAGTCCTCGACGAGACTGAGCAATTCTCCAGGGTGAAGATACCCGAGGATGCGAGGATCAGAGGAACGTGACCGTATAGCAAACACCGCGTTTAATCGGCGCGCCATATCCGTGAAACGCCGATCCGGCTCGCAAAGGAACGTTAATCAGAGTCAATCGGCGTTGCATCACGCGCTCGCGTTATTTGACCCCCCGGTGATTTTCCGGCGGTCCTTTATCATCCGAACTACCGTTCGCGCGCCTTTATCAGACTTATCGGATTTTCGACCGGTTTTCGCGCGTCGCGGAAAACCCTGGCGTTTTTACGCCCCCCGGTAATTAATTATAATTCGTCGCCCTTCGGAGGAGAGGTGAATGCGGGGGAAGGTGAAAAATATATCCTTTGTATTCTTGTTAGGACAATTAAGTCGGGCGTATTTCACGTCAACCGCACGCGCCGGCTTTCAAGGAAAATGGGATGTGTCTTTTTGCGACGCGCGTTTTACGGGCTTGAGTTTCTTGGGGAGAAACTTGGGGGGGATGTTTTTTTTTTTTTTTTTTTTATTAGAATCAACGATGTGCATGGTGGGTGTCTAGTAGACCTGGAACGTCTGGGAAACCGGAGGTTTTCATTCGCCTTTTATCTCTGAACGTCATTGGATACACAAAAACCTTGAGATTTGTTTTTATTGAGGCGTCTCATGCAAACCTTATACGTTCTCTGAAAGGTTACGTTGAAATTTCTCAAGGAAATGATGAGGCGACGTTATCAGATTTGAAAAAACTTGGAAGGTTTTTGAGGGAATCCTCACGAGTTGTCCTAGAAACATGTTCGAGTTCACTTGAATTTTGCGGTGTCTTTTTTGAGCTTTTCAAGAAATTATGAAGTCACTGTATAACTTTGCGATATTCCACTCGCGTGTTGCCACACTCGCTACGCTCGTGAGGCAATCCCCACGCTCGAGGGATCTCCTCTTTCTCTCACTAGTCGCACAATATACTATTCATTTATCTTCCATCTCTTTTATCATCATTCAAGCAGAAATTAACATTTAATCAAATTTCAAGGCGTTTAGAAAAATTCCTTATTTTTGAACGAATTGTCAGACAATTTTTCAACATTTCCTTACATTTTTGAAAAATGTAATGAATTTTTACAGAATTTCTGGAATACTTAATATTCCGAAAAATTTTCAGAAGGTCATAAATCTTTTCAAATTTACAATAATCTTTCGTTTTACCCCAAATTTATTATCAAAAACTCAACACTTTATATTGAATAGAATTTTTAATTTTGTTGGAAATTCGAGCGAATTTTTACAATCTATAGAATTGTAGAAATTTTGAATTAAAAGTTACTACGAAACGAAATTATTTTATTCTTTTCAATAGGATTGTACGTGAGACAGATCGAGAAATCAGTAGTACAACAGTACGATTAGTCATCCACAAAAAATGAGAGGAGTTTATACATACTTTGACAGTACGAATTTTTTTCATGTCAAAGATTTCTGTCTGTGTAATTTCATATCGATATATGTTGAGTCCTTGCATCCAAACTCGGAATTCATTGCTTTTTACTTTTCGTATCTCACAAATTTTGAACTCCCTTGAGTTCGCAAGTTAAACTTCTGATTCCAACTGTTCTTAATCTCCAGTTTTTTCAGTCAATTATTTCGCAATTTCTATATATATATATTCAAAATTGGTATTGTACACTGGATTCGAAAAAAGATGTGTAATTTCATCTCATAAATATTACTTATTTATTACAATATGCTTTGAATACGTGGGCCACCTGATATATTACAAAGTTTTGGAGCTCAGTATTTAGAAGAGTTCTAAAGTTTTTATCTTTGCCATTTCGATATTGTGACGAACTTCAAAGTATCTGTGAGTTTTTCTTAATTTTGAAGTTGTTAACTTTAGGATTTTCGTGTTTTAGATATTTTGAAAGGTTAGAATTTGGAAGAATTTGAAACCAAATGTTTTGCAGTTATTAATTCTATAAATTTGGCAAATTTCGAAGTTTTGGAATTTCAAAAAATTTCGTAGTTTTAAAATTTAGGAATTTTCAGGAATTTTAGAGAATTCTTTAAAATCCCGAAGAATATTCAAGTTTCAGAGTTTCGAATTTTATAAGTTTTGGCGAATTCCAAAGTTTTGTGAAATTCGAGGTAATTTGGAAAAATGTTAAAGTTATGAAGAATTCGGAATTTGTTCAGTTTTAAAACTCATAGAAGTTTTAGAAATTCTTGAGGATTTCGAAGAATTTAGAAGTTTCGGAATTTTGGAATTCCAAATTCGGGAGTTCTCGAAATTTTTTTTCTTCGATAGATAAAAATATTATCAATTGTTTTAAAATATGAAAAAATACAATTCTAAATTATATTCCGTGAAAAATCGATTAAAATTTCTCAATTTGATGCGTTCCGAACGACACAATGGAAATATATTCTAAATGTAACATATTTCAGAAAAATATGTCGAAAAATATCGAAATACACAAACATCTGAATATGTATATCCGTCAGTCCACGTCCTTGTAATTACTACCCTCATTCAAAAATCCATATCTCACTCCGTGAACGAATAAATCGATCCGAATTCATAAATTCGTTATCTCCTCCGCCGCAGAACGCCATGCATTGCATAACCCGGTGAAACGGGATAAAATCCACCTGTACAATCCCTCTGCGAAAATTGATACGTACGCTGGCAACATTGACGCGAGCATTGAAAATCGGCCGACGTTGATAGCACGCGGTGACGAAGCATTTTATAAGCACCCCGAACTAATCAATTTTAAACGAGCCCATTTGCCGCGCGGCACTTAGCAGTTTCAGCGACAGGTCTCTTTGAAAAGTGAAGGAAATGAAGCTGCGCGAGCTCGAGCTTAAGCTGAAATTGATGGTGCCTCGAGAGTTGAAATCCTCGAGTGGACGGGATAAGGGTTATTCGATTCTATGGCAATATATTTCGGAGGAACGAAATGTACTGCGAATTTTCCGGGATGATTTTCGAGGAATTTCGTACCCGAAATTGTATAAATTGACTGTTTTGGGTTTGGAAGACTGCAGTGGAATTAACAAGAATATCGAAAAATATTCAGAAATGCTCGACTATTTCAGAAACTCACTATCGATTCATGTAAAATTTTCTAGCATCAACGAAATTTTACACATTGCTTGGAAATTCGATCATGGAAATTTTTCAAAATACGAGACAGTTAAAAAAAAAATCTAGTTGAATTTCTGAATGTTCAGAATCCTCAAAAATGCCTATGGATCAGAAAACAAAGTTCTTAAGACTTCAGGAAAATTGTGAACGCATTCTATGGTAATTACTTCAAATTTCCTGAAATTGATAATTGAAAAGTCCGAATCTCGAAAATTACGGTAATGGCTGGAGATTTCTGGAAATATTTCAAAATTCTCATAGTCTAAAAAAATTTTCATAATTTCATAAAACTTTTCCAAACGATGAAGAATATATGAATTATTTTCGATGATGCATCAAAATGTATAAAAGAAATGTAAAATTGGAGTAGCCATTTAATCATCATTGAAATTTTGATATATTTCAGACTTCGGGAAAAACTGTCTCAATCATTTTGAAAACCTCGTAAAAACCTGCGAGAAATTCAAAAAAGGAAGATAGAAAATTTTCAAAGATTTTTTTAAATATTGTCCCAAAATATTCACCAAGTCCGAAAATTCTTACAAAATTCATGACAGTTTCCCCAACGGTTAAAAATTATCAATCATCCCTGCTGTGGTACGTAATACAATTAAAATATCATTTTCTCTACTTTAATGCTTGAAATACGTCATAAAAATGATAAACGAATGAATAATATGAGCATGAGAACCTAAATAGATAATAAAAGGAAGCTCCCAAGGGGGGACATTTGCTACACGGTGCACCGCGAACCTATAAATGTCAAAACAATATGGACCATATTGTCCCTGTTTTCAGCGGACTTGAGGAACAAAAGTAGGACTTAAGGAACAATTGTAGAACTTGAGGAACGACCGTAGGTACAATACCAAATCGCCGGTCGTAAATGGACGTCCTCAGTGCGCCATTTCAGGGGCTCGAAGCGTCTGTTCAGTGCGTGTTTTGCAAAAAATATGTAAAATGATATGAGTATATCATTACTTCCCCAACCCATTTACGTAACCGACAACACTGCAAATGCATGAAGATTGACGAAACTACTGCAAACTCCGGAAAATTTTCAGTAACGATCAAAATTTTTCGACTACTTGAGACTCCAATAAAACAATAAAAATAATTATCACCTAATCGATTCTCTGAACTCTAAACCTTTTCTCGACCAATATTGGTTTTGCAGTACTGAAAATCTAGGATTCCCGAGTAGAAAATTCGTCACTTCGAAATACGCCTGTCGATTCAATTTGCGAATCACCATTTTCCCTTTGAATACCGATTCAGGGCGTTTTTTGTCCACTTATTGACCCACTTCTCTCTTTTTAAGTCTGGTTTCGCATCGCGTCGAATATTCTCGACCACGTAACTCTCGCGATCCGTTTTATCAATTCCCTGGCATTGCGAGGCGAATTTGCCACTTGCATTCGTCCACGTCTGATGTAATTTTCGATAATTGGAGCTGTTTCATCGCGTTTCTCCGATGGGAACAGAAATTTTTTTCGTTCGTCCCTCGTTTTACAGCGAATTCGATTGAGAATGAGATTTTTTGTTCGTTTCACATTCAGAATACTTAGGATACATATAAAGGTGAAATATCCTAGTTTTATATAGTTTCAGACAAATTTCTCTAAAAGTGACCTTATTCCAGAACGTTGATACGATTATGTATTTCTCCATATTTATTCCGATATTTTTTGCGATTCCAATGAGTTTTCCCAATCACTTCAAAATTTCCATCAAAAAATCGAAATCATAAAGATGCTCGAGATCATAATGATAATGATAATTATTCTAAAAAACACCCAAAACCAATTTCATATAATATTCCCGAAAACCCCAACGTCCACAAAAACCATAAATCATCCTCCAAAAAAATCTTCCACGCCCACAATTATTAAATCTTTATACCACCATTACAGAAGCATTCACTTCTGCACCTACAATAAAAAAACACTCCATTCCTATCTCTCGTATCTGAATTTATTTTCCATTTTATTTCACCCACAGAGTTGCCACTTTGATGGCGCATTTTTCCCCGGTATATTTACGGAAATATGGTCGCAGCATCAACCCCCTCATTCCTTATTTTCCCATTCATCCCTCATCTCACCTGAGTGAGTGCATGGCATTCGCCACTTTCGTCCCGCACGCAGGTACTTTACGACCCAGCGAAAAAGCGTCTTCAATTCAATGTCTTTGGGCAGGGAATGTGGGTGGGCGGGGGGGCCCCCCCCCCCCCCCCCCCCCCCCCCCCCCCCCC
>JAPYZK010003681.1:0-11497 GCA_030522785.1 Platygaster equestris
TGCGCACGCACCCTCTCGACTCGTACTCGCTCTCTCGCTCAGCGAGAGAGAGACGGAACATGTTCGCGAATGTTTTCCTTTTCTTTTAATTCTAACAGATTTTATTTTGTTCCGCTTATTTTGGAATTTCTAAATCAGAAATTCTGAAAATTTATAAGTGCAATACATAAATATTCAAAAATAAATTTCAACAATTCTAGAAAAATTAAAAAATTAAAGAGTTCAATTATATTTTGCGTAATTTACAATTTTTGAAATATCTGAATTCGAATTTCTGGAAAATATGAAATGTAATGCATAAATATTTCGAAATTATTTTTGAAAATTTCTAAAATATTCAAAAATAGAAGATTTCGATTTGGTTTTGCATAATTAGGAATTTTTGGAATTTCTGAATTCGAAATTTTAAAAATTGATATGCAATGCATTGATATTTTGAAATCAATTTCAAAAATTCTTAAAAAATTCCAAAATAAGAGAATATACTTTTTTTTGCTTAATTCAGAGTTTATGGAATTTCTGAATTCGAAATTTTAAAAATTCTGATATGCAATGCATTGATATTTTGAAATCAATTTCCAAAATGCTTAAAAAATTCAAAAATAAGAGAATTTACTCTGGTTTTGCATAATTCAGAATTTTTGGAATTTCTAAATTAAAAATCCTGAAAATTCCTGAATGCAATGCATTAATATTTTGAAATAAATTACAAAAATTGGAAAGAAAAACGAATTTCATTTCCTTAATTTTGATTTTTTGGAATTTCACAGACTCAGAAATTCTGAAAAATCAGAAATGCAATGCATAAAAATACAAAAATAAATGTCAAAAATTCTCAAAGGATCTAAAAATAGATGAATATAATTCAATTTTTCATAATTCACAATTTTCGGAATTTGTAAATAAGAAATTCGAAAAATTCAAAAATGCAGTGCACAAAGTTTTCGAAATCAATTAAAAAAATTCTAAAATAAAGGAATTTAGTTTCATTTTGCATAATTTTGAATTTCTGGTATTTCTGAATTTTAAATTCTGGAAATTTGGAAATGGAATGCATGAAATGAATTTGAAAAATTTATAAACAATTCTAAAATAGAAGAATTGAATCAGATTTTGTATAATTTACAATTACGCGAAAATTTCTGCGGTATATAAACGAGCTCTCACGCTGGACACTGAGAATTGCTGAAAATTGAAATTATGAAGTACTAACATCTATTCGTATACGCGCGGTCTTTCGACGCAGGCGTGTTCGCGTCGAGTTCCGCTCATGAAATCTGACAATCTCCCTTCCGGGTCTTCAAGCTTTAACATGGAAGGAACCCCCCACACCCCCTGCAGCTGTCAGCAGTTCCATTACGAACTGGATAGAGAGCAATAGAGATAGAGAGTAAGACGGCGATAGTCATATATAGCATGAGCGAGCTCAGTTCGAGCACGAGTTAGACTGACCGACCAGCTGTTAGTCGAAGCGGCCCAGCTCGGGCACGATCTGAACTGACCGACCAGCTGATATGGGTCTTAATTTTCGGTGGGAACAATTTGAGAGTTAAGCGATCGCCCGTCTCGCACGATTGCGAGAGAGACCCAGAGGCAGGTGCGCGTTAGGACGCGCGAGTCGGACGGAGAGCGAAGAAGATTATTACAGTATATACTCCCGGCCGGATTTCGTCGAGCGCGCTCTCACTTTTCTTTATTTTTAACTTTTCTTTTTTTTTAGCGACGGATGAAATCCGTCCGGATTTCGTAATCAATTCAATTCGGTTATCTTATCAATGATTTAAAAAAAAAAAATCCGTTGATTACCATTGATTCTTGATAATAATTATAGATTTTGTGTGGATGAAACGTTTGCACGATCGTTCATAGAAATTCATTAGTCGAAATCGATTAGTTAGACGAAAATACATGAAAACTTGAATGAGGGTTGGCGCGCGGGTTGCAAAGTCCTCTAGTCGCCCCATCAGTTCTCGTAGATTTCCAGCAATTCCTATGTATTCTCATCAACTATCATTTCTTATCATTTACTATTAATTTCCATCATTTCCTATCAATTGCCATCATTTTCATTCATTCTCATTATTTCCCAGGTATTCCCATAGATCCTACTGATTTCTGTCGATCTCCATTCATTCCTATAGATTCCCGTCAATCTCTATCAATTTCTATGAATTCTCGTCAATTCCTATTCATTACCATCAACTCACATTAGGGTGATTCAATAAAACTTTTTCATTTTATTTCCGCCGTGATGCACCAGAATATCGAAGTTCACTTGAAAAAAAATTTTTCCTGAAAATTTAAGCGGAATCGAACAATTTTTAGAGGTCGCTACCAGAGATTTTCGGTATTTTCGGTGCAAAAATCACAAAATTCTTTTAATGCTAAAAATCGTATAACTTTGGAAGTTTTTATGGTGAGAGCATGAAATTTTGAGGGAATTATTGTTTGTGTACACAATTTCGATGAATCTAGTTGAAAAATCAATTTTCTGAAGGACAAATTTTCATGTTGTTACTATCGGTAACAAGTATTTGGAAAATAACATTGAAGTGCCAGTAATTTGTGGCACAGTTTTGCTTTGGAATCACATGTACGTATTCCAACAACACACTTGGAGCATAAAAAGCTTTTACGTCAGTGTATTTCTCGCTGCAAATGGATTTTAACAACGCATCACTGAAAATCACATAACCTGTAATTGAGAAAATTGGGTTCGTATATTGGCTGGTAAAATTTATCAATTATATCATACAATATATTGATGATATATCGATAATTATCAGTCGAATGAGGCAATTATATTGAAAAGTTTCCGTGACAAATCTTGTGAGTTTTGTCACGGAAAAATACATAAAATTTTTAAAAATTTTGAATTTGAAAATGGATTGGCTTTTCGATATTGAACCTTGAAAATTAATCAAGAAAAAGAATTTTTATGCATCTGAAAAAATCGTCAAAAATTTGAAAGTCGTTAATGACGTACCTGAAGTTCAAAAACATCGAAAAAATATTTCGAACGGGAACAAAAACGCTATAATTGATGGGATCAACGAAAAATTGACATAGTTGCATCTGATACAGTTATCGACTAAAACATGAGTTTGTGACTAGAAACTGAAAGATATTCAGTGCACATTGTTTGTAATTGTTATATCATCGTATGAAGCAAGGAAATTGTGTAATATTGTAAGCGGAAATTGTTCGAAATATATCATTATTATGAGGTTAATTTCTTAAAATTCTTTTGGTTTCAATCTGTTTGTAAATGTATTACGAGACAATCGACACAATTGTGAAAAACAGTATAGTTGCCACAACTATACAAAAGGTAACATTTGTGCCAGTCATTTTTATGATCGAAGCAACCAGAATTAAAGTTGCGGCAATTTTATTGAATATAAATGTATAAAAGTATCTATATTACTCACACCACAGTCAAGAGTAGGTATGGACACTTTGGGTATAGTTGTACTAACTATATACATGGTGACAGCAAATTTTACTTATTATATGGTCAAGGCAACCATAGAAACTACCGTGCACGTGAATTGACGTGAAAACCATAATTTTTTCAATTACAGGTTACGTGATTTTCAGTGATGCGTTGTTAAAATGCATTTGAAGCGAGAAATACACCGACGTGAAAGCTTTTGATGTTCAAAGTGTGTTGTTGGATTACTTATGTGTGATTCCAAAGCGAAACTGTGCCACAAATTACTGGCGCTTCAATGTTATTGTCTAAACACTTGTTGTTACTGATGGTAACAAAATGAAAATTATTCCTTAAGAAAATTGATTTTTCAACTAGATTTACGGAAAGTACATACACAAACAATAATTCCCTCAAAATTTCATGCTCTTATCATAAAAACTTCCAAAGTTATGCGATTTTCAGCATTCGAAGAATTTCGTGATTTTTGCACCGAAAATATCGAAAATCTCTGGTAGCGACCTCAAAAAATTGTTCGATTCCGCTTAAATTTTCAGAAAAACTTTTTTTTCAGGTGAACTTCGATATTCTGGGGCTTCACGGAGGAAATAAAATAAAAAAGTTTTTTCGAATCACCCTAACTCACATAGATTTTAATTGATTCCCATTAATTCCCATGAATTCCGGCCTATTATTTTCACATAAATTTCCATCATGTCCCATCATTTCCCTATAATTTTCATGAATTCCTGTCGATTTATCCATTAATTTCCCTAGACTCTCATCATTTCTTATAAATTCCGGTCAATTCTCATAGGTTTCTATCGATTCTTACAGATTTCTGTCATTCCTCATAGATTACTATCATTTCCCATCAATTTCAATATTTTCCTATCAATGTCTATGGATTTCTATCATTTCTTACAGATTCCTATCAATCCCCATAAATTTCTATCGATTTCCGTAGATTCCCATCAATTTCTTTTTTTCTCACAGATTTCCATCGATCCCCATCAATTCATATTGATGGCCATTGATTTCCATCAATTTCTATACATTACTGTTAATTTCCATCGATTTCCATTACTTCCCATAGATTTTTATCGATTCCAATCTATTTCTGTCGTTGCCTATAAATTGCCATTGATTTCCATTGATTTCCACCAACTTGTATGTATTTTCATCGATTTCTGTAAATTCCCATGAATTTCCATCGATTCCTATGAATTCCCATAGGTTCCTGTCAATTTCTATAGATTTCTATCATTTCTCATAGATTCCCATCAGTTTCCATTATTCCCCATGAATTCCCGTCAATTTCCATCGTTTCCTGAAAAATTCCCATCCATTGCGTGGATTCCCATGGAATTTCATTACTTTCTATAAGTTCCACCCGATTTCCATATATTCGCATCAACCTCCATCGATTCCTATAAATTCTTATCAATTCCCATTGGTTCCTGATAATTCCTATAATTTCTCATAGATTCCCATCAATTTCCATCAATTCCCATTGATTCCTATCAATTCCTATTGATGACTATCGATTTCCATCAATTCCTATTAGTCACATTGATTCCGATAGACTCCCACCAATTCCCTTCGATTTTCATCAATCCCTATACATTTCTATAGATTTCCGACAATTTTCATTAATTCCCATTGACACCAATCAATTCCGATCAATCCCTACTGATTTCCATCAATTCCCATTTATTTGTATATATTTTTATCTATTGCCATCAAGTCTTATCGTCCGCCACAAATTCTTATATATTCCTCAAAACTCCCATTAATTCCCATCAATTAGCACTAATTCCTGTAATCTTGTATCGATTTCCATTGTATACATTTCATGAATTTCCGTAATTCGCATTGATTCCTAATAATAACTGTGAATTACGCACGGATTAGACGTTTGAACAAACGTCCAACGAAATTCATTGGTCGACATTAATTGGTTTGACGAAAATACATGCAAACGAGGTTGTTCTGCAATATTTTTCTCAAGTGTTAGAATAGTATATTTCGCACCAAGAGGCAGAAGTTCGACTTTTTGACGAGTACCAGTACATCGATCGAGTAAAAGTCCAACTTCTGCCCCTTAATACGAACGATATTTTTCACCACATGTGTATGGTTTTCGCGTCTTTTAATGGAGCGGTCCTAAAGTTACGTTTTTTGAGCGATGTTTGGGATGAGGTAGAAATAACCTACCTTTAATTTGTAGCGGGAAAAAAGTATGGTTTTTGGCTCTAGGATTTGAAAGTAGGTTTTTTGTTCCGCGGGAAAAAAAACCTACATTCAAGCCCTAAGGCAAAAAACCATACTTTTTTGCCCGCTGGAGCGGGCAAAAAATTAATGATGGGCCAAAAAGTACGGTTTTTTTCCTGCTACGGATTAAAAGTAGGTTTATTCTCCCTTATTGCAAGCATCGCTCGTAAAACGGAACTTCAGGACCGCTCCTCCAGGTATTAAAATGACGCTCAAAACATACACTTCCGGTAAAAAATATCGTTCGTACCAAGGGGCAGAAGTTGGACATTCACTTGATCGATGTATTAGTATTCGTGACCATCATCGGACGCCTTCGGCTCCCTGGGATTGGCCACTCGTATCAATGATTCGATCTCGTCAAAAAGTCCAACTTCTGCCCCTTGGTGCGAAATATACTATTATTATGCCCAACGTAAGTCGATGACATTTGATAACAATGATTTTGACGATTATAATAATTCTGAAATATAATTTAAAAACTTATCTTTCACTACTAAAAACGTTGAAAGACATGAACTGTTCGCATTCTATGATAACCCTATGCATTTTTAGATACCAATTTCGCAGCCACCGATGATACCTTGCGAGTCCTTCCGATTTTGAGCGAACTGCCAAACTTGACTTCTGTATCGTTGGAAAGAACATACACGGAATTGACCCCCGAGAATACGAACTCAAGTTTGCAGATTCTAACAATACGCGATTGCGAAGACACAACCCATATTTCCGAAAATGAGCTAGCGAGCATAGCCTTGTACCCAAACTTGAAGGAACTTTGTTTGTGTGAACTTGAGAATCTTACGGATTTCGTGATCGAAGCCATAAGTACCGACTGCGAAAATCTCACAACTTTAACGATTATGAGTAAGTTTGCCTAAACTACACACATTTGTTATTTAAATCCAGTGGCGGATCCAGCCGGGAAGGGGGGGAGGGTGTTCAACTGCCCTTCCTGGAAGTTCAGAGTTGAAATTTTTATTTTGGAGTTTTAATAATTGGAAATTTGTGGTTCAGAATAGTAGTAACAACTTCAAAACCTAGGTTGAACATTTGGACCACAAAGTTCAAAGTTGAAGTTGAGGTTTGAATTTGGAGTAACAAGTTTTAAGTTTTAAGTCAATGTCGTGATTCACAGTTGACCATTCAAATTCACAGTTTGAAGTTCAATTTAAGAGTTTAGAGTTTTTAGTAGTATTTAGAACTCAAAATTTAAAGTTCAAAGTTCGTATTGGAATATGACGTTAAACGTTTACATTTGATATTTTATACATCTCGCATGTTCCAAAGGGCAAAAAGTTATTTTGGCCTCATACGATTATATTCCTCGGCTTCGCCTCGGAATATAAACTCGCATTGGTCCAATAAAACTTTTTGCCCTTTGGAATATAATATACTATTAAGTTCATATTAGCAGTTGACAGTTCAAATTCAAAGTTAAGAGTTTCGAATTTCAATGTAAATTTTGGAGGTCAAGGTTTACATTTGAAGTTCATACTTTGAAGTTCGAATTCAAACGTGGAGTTTATACTGAAAGTTTAGAGTTTGGATTTGAAATTTGAAGTTCGAAACAAAAGTTTGAGGTTCAAATTGAAAGAAGTTCAGAATTTAAATTTACAGATCGAAGTTCAAAGTTGACATTTAGTGTTGGAGGTTGATGTTCGAACTGTAAAGTTTAAATACAAAGTTTCAAGTAAAAGCCGCGGTAGCTCTGTGGTCGAGCCACTAAGCTGCCAGGCTCGAGGATGCGGGTTCGAAATCCTAGCGGGGATTTTTTTCTGTAGCTTTTCTGCTCGGAAAAAATTCGTTGATGGCCAAAAGAGAATTCGAACTTACATCCGAGCTATACCGTCGCTTGGTTTTCCATGGTTTCCCAAGCGAGTCAATAGGGAGTTGCAAAAACCCCCATTGACGTGGATTGTATTGACGTGAATACCGGTCAAATTGTATGATGATAAGAGTCCATGGCAAGGAGTGGAAAGTGAAAAAAAATTGGTGGTAGGAAAGGGAGGAGAGCAAGGACAGGAAAGGAAATTTTGAGGATATCAAAGACCCCCATGGGGTATAGTTGACCACAGTTTTTTACAAAGTTTTAAGTTTTAAATTGAAATGTGACATTTGGAGTTTCAAGTTCAAATTTTGAAGTACAAATGAAGAGTTCAGTTTTAAACTTCCAAGTCTAAATTTCATGTTGAAATATGATATTTGAAGTGGAAATTGGGAGTTCCGAGTTTAAATTGGAGATCTGTAGTTAAGGATGGAAAGTTAAAGCTCAAAATGTAAGTTTGAATTTCAAATTTGAAGTTTTGAGTTTAAAGTTGAAATTAGATGATCGAGGTTCATATATTCAAAGTTTAAAATTGAAATTCAAAGGGTATGAAGTTCCGAATTTAGAATCCAAGTTTCGAATTTTCGTTCAAATCCGATGTTGAAATTTCATGCTTCAAGCTTCAAGTTGAAATTTCGAGTTTCATGTTTGATGTTCAGATTCGAAGTTTTAAGTTTGACGTTGAAGTTTCAATTTTTCAAAATGAACTCTACTAAATCCAGAATTAACTGTCGTCAAGTCGGTAGTGTTAATCAAATATCCGTAGAAAATTTTAAAAAGACATTCAATTTAGTTTATAGATGCTGACTACTCAAAAGATACATATTGAATACATCGATATGATGTACATGAAGATTTTGAAAACACACCCCGAAATATTCCTTAGGATCCGCCTCTGCTTAAATCGCTTCTAATACATAGATATTTTTCTGTCAAGGACTTCAGGCGTGACTTTTCGGGCCGCGACGATGTATGGAGCCAAATCTCGACCCGAAGCGCAGCCGTATGACTTATGGTATACTTATGTATAGATGGCTTCACACATCGTCTTGGCCCAAAAATCACGCCTTGGGTCCGAGGTGCAAACATTGTTTTTTGTAAAACGCGCGCTGAATAGGGGCTTCCAGCCCCTGAAAGAGCGCATTGAGGACGTCCATTCACGACACGCTGCACCGCGAACCTATAAATGTCAAAACATCGCGAGTCGACAACGCGCGTGTGCGTTGGAGAAAAGAATCCACATTGTCTCTGTTTTTAAGGAACAAAAATAGGACTTGAGGGACAAACATAGATACAATACCAAATCGCCGGTCGTAAATGGACGTCCTCAGTGCGCTATTTCAAAGGCTCGAAGCGTCTATTTAGTGCGTGTTTCGCAAAAACAATTTTTTGTTTATTTATAGAGTGTTTGAAAATTTCTGACGTGAGTATAAATATGCTCGTGAACACTCAGCACCTGAAGTGCCTTCATCTGTTTGAGCTCACGGTAGAGTCAATAATGCGCGATGATTCCCGAAAGTCCAATCTTCAAGAATTGACGGTGAATCAATGCAATAACATCACGAAAGAATCTTTGGACGCTGCGATTCGGAAAATGCCAAAACTCAGGTCACTAGTAGTTGACAACAAAAAATTGATGTGAAAATACTCGTCTCCGTCGATTTGTGTCGAATGAAATTGTTTGCATCAACATAAACTTTTCTGTACTTCTTCTTATCACATGAATACAATTTTGATATGTTCTGTTGTGTCAAAATGTTTCATTTTTGGATAGAATCTCCGTGCTTTTAGATCCGCCATTGTAATTTTCATTATGGATTGTGACTTAATACACATGTTTAATTTCGTTCGAATTTATTTCGGGTCAGTCCACATCAGATTTTCAACTGAAATTTTTATATCCTCGAAAAACTTTTCCAGCACTTTTTGGAGCGAATTTACCAACACGTATTTTTTTAAACGGTATTTTTTCTAGTCATGATTTTTTGAATTTTCTAATTCGAAAAATACAAAAATATGCAGTCATCGATTATTTAAAAAATAATCGAGGTACAAAAAAAATTCCTGAGGATGAAAGTTTCTGAATCGTATGAGCTTTTCATGGAAATAATCATAAAAAAATTTTTTCTAGAATTTAACCTGAAAAATATTCAATTGTTACAAACAAATACGATTTTTCCAACGTTGGACCATTTTTTCCAATGTTTTGGTCTGAATATATTCATGAATGTGTGATGAAGGTTGTGTAAAATTTTTGGAGTGGACCTATACATAGTTTTTTTCAAATTCGGTAGTTGAAAAAATCATGCTCGGGAAAAAAATTTCATTTTCAAAAAGAAAAAATACGTGTCGATTATTTTGCTCTGAAGAATGCTATAAGAATTTCAGTTGTAGTACATTAAAGTTCACACATATTAGAAATTGGAAAAAATTTTATAACAAGTTATACTCATATCACTCGGCTGGAAATGTTCAGCTGACATACGCTACTTGCCACCTAAATTTCGTCAAACTTCTGATTAATTTTAGATTCAGCCATTTTTCCGAACATTTGACTGGGCTATGAGTGATGTACAAACTCAATATATCAATGACGATCCAATCCATCTTTCACTCGTCTTACATCCGTACGGATGTAAGATAAGTGAAAGATAGGTGGAAGTTTAGATGATGTTAAATTTTGAAACTTCCGGAAATATTGGCAAATTTCGACAATTTTGAAAATGTTGGAGCATTTTTGATAATTCGGGAACTTTGAATTTCCTAAAAGTTTCGATAGTTTTTAAATTTTTTAAATTTCCAGGAATACGAGAACTTTGAAAATGTTCGGAATCATTCCAAAAATGTTTTTTTCAGTTTTCAATACTTTTAAAAATTAATAATTCGGAAATTAAGAATGTGGAAATTTTTGAAATATTTCCAGAGCTGGCAATTCGCAAATTGTTGAAAGCTTTTCAGGAGTCAAATTTTCAGGAATATGAAACTCATCAGCAAAATTCAATCGGTGTCAATAAATACCTTAAGTAACCTAATGAAACTGGCTGTTGAGTGCCTCGAAGCCGAGCTGTTAGGTACTATAAAGCCAGCTTGTGAACACTTCAGACTAGGATGATGATTTCAAGTTTTAAGAAACTCAAAACCGCCCTATCAAGTGCCTCCAAGCAGGATGTTAATTGCATGTCTTAATGTAACCCAATATAACCTAATCTATCCTCAAAACAGGCTTTTGAGTGGCTTAAACTAACCTAACTTCACCTTAAAGCGACATCTTTGGTTCCTTGAACCATCTTAACCTAAGCTAACTGGAAAGCGGGCTGTTGAGTACCTTGACTTGTATAGGACCCAACATAACCTTAAATCGAGCTCTTGAATACCTCAAAACAGGGCTGTGCATAACATAAAGCTGTGTGTTGAGTAGGGGAGACTGGGACTATTCGGGACACGGGGAATTCCGGGACAGTAAAAATAACTCAAATATAAAATGTCTGATTGACTGCCGATAATAATTTAAGTTAGATCTTTACATGATTGTTCTACCAAAGGAATTTCTGACGTGTCAACTCCGTTGAAGTGAATGCAGAGGCATTCGCTGTTTTCGGCGTCAAATGTTGTTTTTTTGCGTTACTGAGTTTTTCGACTTTCGACACCAAAGAAGAAGTCGAAATTTTGCAAGGTGAGTGTATTATATCGGTATCGACTAAGGAATGAGACGCAAGTTGTGATTTCGATCTATCTTTATGTTTGTACTAACTGTGAACCGTCAATGTCACAAAATCTTGTCTGGGTATTTTGGGACGCAATTGGGCTCGGTGCAAGAAAGAAGATGCAACATCACAAAGCACGAGAATTTTGAAGAAAATCCTGAAAATAACATAAAATAAATTTTGAAACTCCACCGGAGTGAGAACGAGCACCGAAAAATGTACAAATGTACGAAACGGCAGCCAGCACGCCGGGGGCGA
>JAPYZK010003682.1:0-17038 GCA_030522785.1 Platygaster equestris
GGAACATACGATACTTCATACACCGAAGGCAATAAAAAGGTTTTTCGGGCCCGAGCAGGCCAATAAAGGACCGTTTATTGCACTGAGGTGTATAAAGTATCGTATGTTCCAAAAGGCAAAAAGTTATTTTGGACTTACACAATTATATTCCTCGGCTTCGCCTCGGAATATAAACTCGCGTTCGTCCAATAAAACTTGTTGCCCTTTGGAATATAATATACTATTATTATTTGTTTGATATTCACCATAACCTTGATAGCAGCCTTACAGTACTTACCGGTGAAATGACTTGTGCATTATACAGGCAATGGTGATCCTCATGAGTAATCTCGATTATATTTGAGACCAGCTCTGTTCCGTCTCTTCCATCCCAGTCCAATTTTAACCTAACGGAATTCTATTCAAATGTATGCAAAACGCTCGCGAAGTTTAGCAGACATTAGTTTGAAACTTCGGTATGTTCCGTTTTTGAGTGATTAATTGTCAAAGTCGTGATCTGCATTTTCATTCAAACATAAGATGAAAATGTAGCTGAAAGATGTCGATAATTTCAATATTGAAGCTCGTGAAGAATTTTCTGAATCGCGGCGTGTACTTACAATAATGTTCGTTCTGCAGAGTAAACAGGAGTTTATTTTTCTTCTCCCTAAAAACCAGTAACTCTCAAAGTAAGAAACAATTTCAGCTATGAAAAACTATTTTTTCTGAAATTTGCCGATAATTGGCACTTTTCGCGACTCAAAAGCGGAGCGGAAATGGCTCTTTTCCGAATGGTGAATGGCAGTGGAGTGAAATGGATTGCATTTCGCTCCGCCGGAGTGAAATGAATTCATTTCGCTCCGCTACAGTCGAGGGCGGAGCGAAACAAAACAAGATGGCGAACTTGGCCTAGCGAAAGAGTATCGAGGCAACGGTGCACCGATTCGGGAAATAGCCATCTCCGCCCCGCTTTTTCGGCACGACAAGTGCCAATTATCGGCAAATTTCAGAAAATAGTATATTGTGCGACTAGTGGGAGAAATAGTATATTGTGCGACTAGTGGAATCTCCTCTTTCGACCAATAGTCGCACACAATACTTTTATTCAACAACCGCGAGAAATATGTGATTTCACGGCCCTGCTGAGAGGGGGGGGGGGGGGAATAATGGGTTACCTGATTGGCGCAACAATCGCCCTTACAGCTTTGCTAAGTACTTTAGGGAGTTAAAAACTAATTATCCCTCTCGTTGCTTCGATTTTTATCGGGATTTATTATAACTGTATTCGACACTTTTGTAAACAACAACAAGAACATTGCAGCAATACACAGTTTTGTAATTTTGAGGTTAGGGTTGGGATTTTGACGTTTCGATGTATATCGAGTCGCTCGTCCGCCATCTTGTTTCCATTATCCATGCGTAAACGGTCGCTAAACTGAGCGTAAGTGAGTAAATAGCTATATGTCGTTAAGATGAGCGTGGGCGAACAGTTTATTCGCCCACTAGTGGGCGAACGAGTTCATCGCTCGCATGCCATAAGTCAACAATCAGGTAATCCATTATTTCGTTCACTCTCAGCAGGGCCACGAAATTACATATTTCTCGCGGGTGTTGAATAAAGTACTATATGCAACTCGGAGCTGATGCTATGTCACTCTGCGGCAGTTTTTGCGGGCTTGAACTTCGACTCGGCTTCGCCTCGTTTCCGCTTCGGCCGCCAAAACTGCCGCGTCGTAAAATAGCATATTTCCGCTCCTTGTTACATAATGTTATATAATTCGCACTAAAATCGTGATTAAATGACTCATTAATTATTAACTAAATCTACCCCAAGCCTAATTATTATTATGATTCACGAAGACACACGTATATCACGGGAAGAATCACAGAACAACGTCGTTGAGCAATGAATTCATTATTATTGGAGCGCAAACTCGGGCAAGATGAACGATATAATATTATGTCGGGATTGTTTTTCTTGTCATCAAAGAAAGGCCTAGGATGCTCGTAGACAGACTATGTCACTAGATGTTTTGTTCATTTTCCCCGTTATTTTTCAATTATCAAGCACGTTGATGAATAAGTAACATGACAATGAATAATAACGTCACGATATGAAACGAACGATTTCGCCCATGTTGCGCGCTAGATACAACGGTTGAACTTGACGGATGCTGCAGTACACGGGTGAAATATGTCCAATAATAAATTTCTTTACTCCGCGGCCCAATATTTGTTCGATGATGACATGCCCACAACTGCTGCTGCTGCTGCTGCACTGTTGTTATTTCGTTGAACAAATACGGGTTGTTTCGTTCGTTAGTTGGATTATTATTTCGTCGGTGCACCTGAACATCCGATACTGCAGTAACAATAGGCATCGTTAGAACTATGGAGACACTTGTAGAAGACGTTGTTGACACAGGGGCGTGAATTGTTCTGAATTTGCAGATAGGATTGAGCTGATGAGCTAGCTCTCTCTCTCCCTGCACCTTTTTATTCCCCGGTTTATACATGATTGTGGAGTGTTTTGATGAATAGTGTATTCCGGGACTAGCGGGTAATGATAATTTTTGCATTCGCAATTCAAAATTCGCGAAACATGCGAATTTTGAAAAAAATGTCTATTTAAATTGAATCTGCAGTATAACAATTATTATTTGGAGAATACCAATCGGAGAACACAAAAATAGCGCAATTTAAGGCTATTTTTTCGTAATCTCATAAGTTTCAGAATTTTAATTTTCTTAAATTTTCCCGCTCCTGGAAAACTGGACGTTGATAATGAAAATTGTATATATTATTATCAATTTTTCGCGGGATCCAATTGAATGATAATGATGATTTTTCATCCCGCGTTCTGAAGCAGGAAAAGTAGAACCTTTGCAGTAACTGAATTTAGTTTTCGTGTGTTTAGCAGAATCGTGTGCATGGTACTTACAATTACGATTGCAGTAACTGTAAATATATAATTTTCGTAACGAAGTAGATTAGATTGTGTTGTCATCTCGTTCGTTACACGATCGAATTTTGGAACAAGTGTCATTTCGTGCAGTTGTTTGATTATAGCGTTATTTTTATCAACGCTTGATTTTACACTACTCGGAATGGGAAAATTATAGTGTTATGATACTCTCGTTTGTTCATTCGATTTTCTCTTGTTTGGTACCATTTTGATCATCTAGTTATTCATTGATGTTGATCGATGTTAAGTCAGTTTGCGATATACTATAATTTACTGGAGATTTAATTAGGAGTATTTTGCGAACAGATTTTTGCATTTGCGGATTGAAACTGCATGATATTATACAAGGTCAAACAAAATAGTCAGTCAATGAATACAATAGAAGACGATGGATTTTTTTCACCATTTTGCAAATTTTGTGACTGTAAAGAGTGAATGTATACCAAATTGGCAGAATCATGGTAATATTGGATATTCATCGTTTTTAGATAATAATATGTCATGTCAGAACTCATGTCATTTATACAGAGGCGTAGGCAGGACAAAATTTTCAGGATTTTGTGTCGAGTTTTTGACACATGTAGTTGTACTTGAATTTTTTTACTTTTTGAAGATATTTTGTTTGGTTTTTCAAACCATTTTTTATTGTATTGTTGCTACCAAAAATATAGTCAATTTTTTAAATATATTGTATGATGAAATTCTGAAATGTTTCAGAAATTTTAGAATTTTGAAGTTTCCAAGTATTGTGCAGTGTAAAAGTTTTCAAGTTTTGCAAAATTCTGGGAATTTCGAAAATTTCCAAGTTTTGAAAAATTTTTTCGTTTAGAATCTTACAAGTCTCGAAATTTTTGAAATTTTTACATCTTGAAGTTTTGACGAATTTGGATGAATTTTGAAATTGTGAAGTTTTGGAACTTGTGAAACTTTTGAAATGAAGCAATAATTATTATTAATTTAGAATTAACCATGTTTGCCATCAAAAATAGATTCGAGTTGTCGAACTTTTCCGAGTGTTATATTATTGTTACGTTTCGAACCAAAAGAAGAAATACTGCTGCAATGCTTGTCTCCCAAATTTTCAGAATGAAAAAAACTCCATGTTTTGTCATTTCTTACTACCCTGAGAAAAATGTTTGTCAGTTTCATTACGTCCAACTAAATTTTCAGTTGGATTGGTTATGATTGAAATTCTCGGTTCGGCTGATGGATATTTCACTTGCTTCTACTGAATGAAAAAGTTGGAGCCGATGAATGACTATTTTATTTATTGCCTCTAAAATAAATTTCTATTAGAACAAGTGTCGGTTCCAGTCAACACAACTGAAAAACTTCAGTCATAACGTCCTCTCAACTGAGTTTTTCAGTTGGGCCGGTTCCAACTCAAATTTTCAGTTAGACTGATTGAATTTTTCAGTGGCAACGTGTTGCCAACGGAATTATTCAGTTGTAACCAACGAAAATTTCAGTTGCTTCAACTTTTATCGTTTTCTAACTGAAAAAATGAAGTTATACTGACTGACACGATTTTTTTCGGTGTATAAATGAAAAACCCCTATATCCCAAAAATCCTGTCCTGCCGACGCCCCTGTATTTGTAAATTTTCACCTTTAACCAACTCGACAACATTATTATCAGTCACCGGCCAACTGTAAATAGTACTTATGGCAAGAAGCTATCCCCGTCAAAAAAAAAACAAAACAAAGCACGCCATCACTAGAAACTCGCGTGTTTGATTCACGTGAATATTTTGATTAGAACAGATTGGAATTGCTAAATATATTAACTCTATCGATCGCTGTACGCGACAGCGAATACAAACTATCCATCATTATTTATTGAAGGACGGAATTCAGCAACATCAATCACGAGTTGCATTATCTAATGCATACGATATCTAACACATAATGAATATCTTTCCTTTGGTTATCAATTTTATTCATTCGTCCGTCATCTTTCGATCGTATTTCATGCGTGCATTCAAAACTTTCAATGACGTAGTGTTATGATCTGCAGCCAATGAAATAGCGAAGATTACGCGTTAGCCCCCCTGCAGGTATATATGGAAATTGACTCACCATAAGCGTTCCTACACGAACACGACGAATACGCAACGTCGTTTTTTACTCTACCCTGACACTTTTTCAGGTTCAATTCAATTTCGCAGTCCCACCTGACAACAAATTCGATTCAGGTAAAAGTTGCCCTCCGCAAGGAAAAAACTTTGGGTGTACACGAAAACGCGTTGAATATTTTGTGTTTGCATAAAATCCATCACACCCGATATCAGAATATAAGTGAACGGAAAATTTTCCGGCGTCAAATAATTGTGGCACCCGAGTGATAATAATGGGGCGAGGGTTTATGAACAACGGCGATAAATAATTTAGAGCGCAATAATTTCACGTCGGAATTGTTTCAGTTGAGCTGCACAGATAATTCTCACGCCCCTGTTGAATAGAACTAACGAAACTTTTTTTAAATGGACATTTTTAATGCATGGAGTAGTTATTGGATTGGATGGATATAATGATCACCTTAGCTCTATATGATCGAATTGGTGGAAAATTACTATTTACTGGTACTTGTATGATAATTGAAATGGTACAAAATTATATTCACTTCGTTTCCAAATACATCGTGGAAATCAAATAATAATTGATTTAGTAGTAGAAGTAAGCAACTAACAAATAATAGAAATATTTTTGAGTGGTTATACAAGTCTCGAAAAATGACTATTTTGCTGGTAAACTGAGAGTCATTACTATTCGAAATATTTCAGTGTTGACTGATTCGATCTGAAAGAGATGTAAATTATAATATATAAAACTATCAAAACTTCGATCAGTGTAATTATAATAATAATAATAATCTAACATCAAAAATTTTCGATGCATCGAAAATACCACCTAAAGTTTTTCAGTTTTCCATTAATAATTAATTATAAATAATCAATTCCGGTGAATAATCGTGAATTTAATAGATTGTATTTATTTATGAAAAGTATTGATCGACGAGCATATAGATGTTTTTAAATACTGGAACTAATACTTTTTCGTGGGGAAAGTGATGCACCTTTCACGTCAAGTGTGAAAGTTAATAATTACGGTAACATAAAAAAATTACGTCTAAAGTTGCCAGACTTGAAAGTTAACATGAATAATTAGGCTTTCTGTTGGCCATTTCTGCTGTACTTCAATCACTTCAATGATGTGGATCGAGGTATGTAAACCTCTCTTGTGACTTTCAAGTAGAAAAGATAACTTGATTCAGTAAACAGCTCATTTTGAATTGACTCGTATAGCTAAATAATGTAATGGCAATTTGAAGCCCGCTGAAATTTACAATTGACAAGCCTGGAATTATTATCGCAGTCAAGTTGATAGTCGGCTAGACATTGTTTACGTAAGATGCACCCAGAAAAATGTAATCATTTTTCACCAGGTGGTGGGGCGAATCGGGGAATAACAAATAATATACACATATTTCCGGAATAAAACCGAGTTTAAATTCCTCAGCTTTTAGTTGCTGGGTGTATTAAAGTTGCACAAAGTTTTTCCGTATTTTCAAAGACGACGTGAAACAAGGTTCAATACTTTCCCCCTGCACAATTAATAATAAGCATTTCGAAAACATTGCTCGAAAAGAATCATAAAAGCTTCCTTGTTTCAAATAGGTCCGTTATTCACGGAAATAATAGATCTTTATTTATAATCCTGCACTAGTGGATAATTTTCTTCCTTTTGCTTAACGAAAACAATGAAAAAAGGAACCGTAAACGTGCTTTTTTCGCGCTGTCTTTATTATCTCGGTACAATCATTCCTGTGTTATTATTTTTACTTGGAGCTTTTTCTCGCGCAGCTTGCACGTATCGTGTGACATTATAAACGCTGACATTGAAGCTTTTTCTTTTCGAAATCCCGCGAGCAAGAAAAATGATGTGATTCATTAAGTTTTCACGGACTGACTACTATTGGTGACTCTGCTGTATAACATGTGATGCGATGCATTAATCGAAGTCGTAAAATATGCAAGACATAATGTTTCATTTTCGTAATCACTCCCTCGCGACAGGCATGAATATTCGATATATCGAAGTCGCCGGCAGCCATGGTTTTAAATACGGCGTAGCGTGGTTGTTATATTTTATTCATAAAAGACATCACTTTTAAGATTTAACATATTGCATGGATTCCCGATTCAGTCGATAATTTGGAAACGACTCTGATGGGATTCTATTATTTCCACACGACGAATCAATAACGAGTGAAACGAGTCGCTGGAAAATCGAGATGCGATTACACACTGCACCGAATGAAAATACATGTACACGACCAACACTAAACGAATAACATGAAAATTAAAATAATATATTTATAATAAATCCAACACCTTTATTTAACTGAAAACATTTCGGTTGTTGATGCAAAGAAAAATCCATGTTTTTCGATATTCCCAGTTAATTTTGTTCTTAATTGACAGTTAAAATGGTTTTTGCGAGAAAAAAATTTACCGAGCCGGGAATCGAACCCAGGACCTCCCAATTTCATGTCAGGTGCTGTTCATCCGACAGAGCTCCCGACATGAAATTGGGAGGTCCTGGGTTTGATTCCCAGCTCGGTGAATTTTTTTTTTTTCTCGCAGAAGCTATGTTAATTGTCAATTAAGAACAAAGCTGACTGGGAATATCGATAAACATGGATTTTTACCTTTATTTGAATTGATTTATACCATAAATTAATGTATATTTTTCTGTGGGCCCCCCTAGTTATTGAGATTCTTCTAAGAATCTATGAAAAAATGCAGGATTTTATAAGAATTTTGCAGTTGACTTTTATAAAAATCAAAATTTAATAGGGAAAGTTTGTGCCGTCCCTTCCAAAATTCTATGCCGCATTAAAAATTGAGCGTTCTTTCCAGCGTTTGCAAAAGCGTTTTATTTTACGTACATATAGTCGAGTGTGTTGTGTAATTAATGGCGAGGAATTCGGATACGCTGATCAAGTGAGAGTAGACTAGATGAATAAATTAGAAACGATTAAAGAGATAATATACTAGAAACGGATCGATGGAAGAATTAAGCGCCCGAATCCTTCTCAAACCGACGAAGAGTGCAAAAGTTGTTAAGGCAGACAAAAAAAGAAGAACGACTGGATCGATAAACGTTTTAGGAACTGACAATTCCGCTATTCTAAAAGTGCAGAAGAGTCTTTTTTCAGAAGAGTGTGAGTGCAGTAAAATAAATTATTGTTGTATGTATTTCGTTTTGCGCGCACTTCGAATTCGACAATAAGCGAGTGAGTGCAGGTGAATTTTTACAAAGAAATGATCGTACATCCTTGGGGGCAATTTTTTACTCGAATTTACGAATAATTTACAAAAAGCTGATGAAAGTGATGATGATGCCTTGAACAAGTGCAGGATCTCGTTTTTGTGCATCTCCAATCTATTGACCCAGTTCAGCTAAAAGCGAGAGTAAATTTGGGTTGGATTTCAACTTTTAAAAAGCCTGAAACGGCGGATATTTTTCGAGAAATGGGAACAGGGGCGAATAATTGTGTTTTGACCTGCAACTGGAAACAGTCTTGTGATGAATTAATCCTGACTTGGTTAATTGTACAGCTCAAAATAATAGAATGCAGATGATAGGGTATCAAAGCTCCGGGGATTTGATTACCAAAATTATTCTTCCAAGGTTGTTGAGCCCGATAAATCATTTGATCATCATTTTCCTGCAATCTCCGGACCGAATCGTGAAATACTCGACCTACATTCTCCCGAATCTATTATTACTTTTAAAGCGCGTTTGGATTCATGTATGTAGAGGAAGTTTTTTCTCCTGGCCCGCCCTAATTTGAATCGAGATTGTCGAATGACATATT
The DNA here is from genome assembly GCA_030522785.1 of Platygaster equestris. Lineage (NCBI taxonomy): Eukaryota > Metazoa > Arthropoda > Insecta > Hymenoptera > Platygastridae > Platygaster > Platygaster equestris. Next base: position 8,828 of record JAPYZK010003682.1, read on the forward strand.
TAAGGGCCGTAGGTAGGTAGGTACGTCAAATAAAAGCCCAAGTCGAAGAAATTCATCCATAATTCACTGTTAACTCGAGCTCGCGCGGCGCTAGAAGGGATTTTTTCCGAGATATCATCCCCTTCGGTGCTTCAGAGGATTCCAGGGAGCTCGGGCCCGAAGGGTTAAAGACGTATGCTTGATGTTCGCGGTGGTGGAAAACATATGTGCACTTCTCTAATTTCGCGACCTCCACATTTTCGTTCGTGACACAGAGAAAAGTTTTATTTACATGAGAAAAGTTTTGGAAATCGAAATCGCGATCGAAAATTTTCTTCCTTGTTCTCAAGTTGAAACGATATAAAAGTAAAATTCGGGATTGCAACTTCGAACTTCTGGAGATTTATAAACTTGGATCTTGCATATTTTAATTTCGAAATGTTTGAAAATGACAACTTCGAAATTTGGATTTAACAATCTAAAAATGCACATTTTAACATTCGCAGTTTTCGAAACTCGCAATTTTGACGATTTAATCACGGAAAGCTATTGAAAATTTCAATTCTAGAACTTCAAATTCCGAAATTTCTGAAATTCGGTTTGAATTTCTTCGAAACTTAAATTTCGAACGTTCAGCAACTTGGAAATTTTGATTATTATCTGAATACCTACACTCAAGTTCGATTTTTGGACGAAGGGTATACATTTTTGTTGAATTCACACGAGTTTTATTAATTTAGCGAAAAAGTTTCGTCTAATCGATGAAATATTTTTCGAAGCTGAAAAAACTGCAGTTTTAATTTTTATTTAACCGACAAAATAATTGTAAAATCATGTTCTTGGGTTTTCGACTCGAATTTGCTATCAATTCCAATTATAATTGGAACTGATAGCGAATTCGATATCAATAATTATTGATAATCGAAATCTAGTGATTTTCGATTCGATATTGAGTTATAGATTTCCAGCTGACCCTAAACATTTTATCAGATTCCAACTCGATTCCAATTCTAATCATTACGGCATCGATCCCAATTCCAATTGACGTAAATTATTACTTTTAATCTGTAAAACTTCTCTCTGGATGTAACCCCAAGTTGAAACAAAAAATCGTTGTTATAAGATATGATGCCTGCACGACCATTGCGTGCTACTTAATTCCTCCGGAGGAGCCAGCAACGACGATAAAAGATAAGAAGAAAAGAGTAGGGAAGGAAAAAGAAGAAAATGTGTTCAGTTGGCGATACAAACTATAATATACGTCGGTTCTCCAATAGTACTAGTGCTTCGGCTAAAAAAAGGGCTGGTTTGTTCCCTAACATCAGCTCTGTTAACGTCCGACTCCAGAGGAAATATAACTTGACTGTACCCGGCTTCCAACGTGTCCGCTAATTTATCTTACGTAAATTTTTTTGTATGATACTTTTTTTGCGCAGACAATAGGATGAGAAATGACATGCAGTGTTGATCAATATGCAGTTTATACTTCATTTGAAATTAAAACTCAAAAATTTGGAAACTCAGCGATTATTCAGAGCAACTTTTAAAAAACAAGCTTCAAAAATTAACTGGAGCTATTATTTTTTTAAGCTGTGAGTGATCATTGAGTTGCTGAATTTCTAAGTTGTAAGTGAATCGAAATTAAAATTCAGGCTATAACGCGGAATACTTAAGAAATTTGATGATGTTGAAATATTTGGTGAATTTTTAACATTTTCTAAATGTTAAAAATACGAAGAAATTTGGAAAGAAAGACACATTTTTTAATTTTCGAAAAATTCCCAACAACTACTTGAATTTCAAAACAATATTCAAAATATCGTTTAATATTTCAATAATATTAGAATATTCTTTAAAAATCTCAGAATTGTTGTATTCAAAAGTTTTTCGACATTATATAATTCTAAATAAATTGCAAAATTGGTCAAAACTTGCTAGGGCATTTCAGTTTTTCGCAAATTGGTTAGAACTTGAAATTATCGCGTCGATCAAAAGTGTAAAGATCTATCCAAAATTTCTTCCCTCCTCCCCTCCCCCCTCAAGGAGCGTTACGTCATTTATTGACAGCTCCTACTTATGCAGAAAAAAAAGTGATGTGATGAGGTTAGAAATGGGTATAAGAACCCTCAAAATGTACGAAAATGAAGGACAATAGTATATTGTGCGACTAGTGGGAGAAAGAGGAGATCCCTCGAGCGTAGAGATTGCCTCACGAGCGTAGCGAGTGTGGCAACACGCGAGTAAAATCTCCTCTTTCGACCAATGTCGCACACAATATTTTATTCTACAACCGCGAGAAATATGTGATTCCACGGCCCTGCTGAGAGGGGGGGAAATAATGGGTTACCTGATTGGTTGACGCAACAATCGCCCTTAGAGTTTTACTACGTACTTTAGGGATTTGAACACTAATTATCCCTTTCATTGCTTTGATTTTTATCGGGATTGATTATGACCGTATTCGACAGTCTTGTAAACAACAGCAAAAACATTGCACCAATAGACAGTTTTGTAATTTTGAGGTTAGGGTTGAGGAGTTTGACGTTTTGATATATTATGTCGAGTCGCTCGTCCGCCATTTTGTTTCCATTATCCGTGCGTAAACGGTCGCTATACTGAGCGTGAGTGAGTAAATAGCTATAGGTCGTTAAGATGAGCGTGGGCGAACAGCTTATTCGCCCACTAGTGGGCTCACTCGCATGCCATACGTCAACAATCAGGTAATCCATCATTTCGCCCACTCTCAGCAGGGCTACGAAATTACATATTTCTCGTGGGCGTTGAATAAAATATAAAAGTGGCAAATTGTTCGATGGTAAAAAAAGTGGCGGAAGTACGATATTAGGGTCGAATATAGCACCACCCTGTAGCAAGTGGCACTATCGGAGTCCGCGCTGTGCCTTGATGATTATGCAATTAACGTGAATTTGTAGATGAACGGGGTGCAGGTGTGCGTGTCGCCGACCGCAGGAAGATGCGTTGTTGCGGGTGAAAGGGGTGACACGGGTGATAATGTCGTTGGTGGTAGTAGTGGCGGTGCAGATAGCGGTGCAGGCGGTGACGGTGGAAATTCTGGGGAGAGTGCAGGTGGTGGTTATCATTTTGGTGGTGCTCGGCAGCACGTGATGGCTCGTAGTGGTGCCGGTGGTAGCGACGCCGATAATAACAGCCACCATCAGGGATCAGATAACCCGGGGGACGGCAGCATCACGAGCATGCTCTTTCGGAAGGCCGTGGCCGAGCCGACCTTGCGCCACGCCCGAAATCCATCAGGTATCAGAAAGTTGCAGAAGTGTCTGAGCACCTCGGTCAGCCATTACGACGCGGATTATCAGGGCGCCACGGGTTCGGCCGGCTTCACGGCCAGCTTCCCCGCATTCCATGCCCAGCGCAGTTTCGATATCCGCAACTACTCCACCACCACCACCACCAACACCAACACCGCCGCCGCCACCTCTTCTTCTTCTTCCCAGGCTACTACGTCTTCTCTGACTACTTCCCCGAATATCCTCACCACCACCAGACAGTATAGCAGCTTTGGTAGTACTCACGAATTCAATCAGTATTACCTCCTTTTTTTGTTCTTTTTTGTTTAGTGTCAGCTGTAGACACTCTTGCTGATATGTTTATTCTCACTCGTTTCGTGTTTTTGTCAAATCGGATATTTTTTTTTTTTTTTTTTTTTTTTTTTTTTTTTTTTTTTTTTTTTTTTTTTTTTTTTTTTTTTTTTTTTTTTTTTTTTTTTTTTTTTTTTTTTTTTCTAGAAGCTAGTCATCTAGTGTAGTTATATAAAATACCTAGTTTCCAGTAGAGTTCCTATAAGAAGAGAGTCTGGCCATCTGCAGTGTGTTAGTTTGTACCATTCATGTACGTGTCGATCGTGACCCAAAATGGCGGCGGGACATCCACATACATTCGACACGTACGTAAAATCGCTTCTTCCTATTGGAGCCGCCATTTCGGGTGAAGCTTTGAATCCAGCCAATCAAACATTTGCGCCCGATAGCCAAACTCTCTATGTATAGGAACTCTAGTTTCCAGTCATCTCCAGCTATATCTAGTTTATATTCACTTAAATCCATCAGTTATGTCCAGAACGGTCCAGATAGACACTTTTTTTTCGAACAAGGCGCGACTGGAGTAACAACCTAGTTCGAATTTTTAACAATCATACTCAACAAAGTTCTATTTTCAATGCCATAGAGAAAGATGGAAGAACCTGATTGCTGCCTTCTTAGGGTTGAAAGTATCAACTTTTCCCTCTAGGGTTGAAAAAAATCCCTTGTAGGATTTTCAACCCATAAAACAAAGTTCGAATTTTCGATCCTATAAGGAATAGGAGGCACATTTTTTACTCTAGGGGGAGGATAGTTGAGACTTTTTTCGTCCTGTGTGACCAATACCTCTGTTAAAAAGAAAAAAATTTTTCTGAATTCTCAAAATCTGTCACCCGAAAGGATTTGACATTGCAAGTAGAGTGAAAATTGTACTCGAGAATCGATTATTGAATCTTATAATAATGTTTGCATTTAATTGATCAATTTTGTGATTAAATTCAATTCCATTCGCTAATGAAGGTGAAATTAGCGAGCAACCTCCATTATCGTGTTTGTATCTGCGTTGTGCAGAAAATATGTGTAAAATTTGCAGTGCGCGTGCAAAGGAAAAGTGTTTCTACAAAATTATTCTACATTTCTGTGTGAATTTCGTTACTTTCGTGCCGATCAGTCTTCTACAGTTTAGCCGTTCAAATGAAGCAACTAATTTTGGGTTTAGAGTGAAAACTCGTGTCATCCACAGCAAGAGACCAATGAAATTTGGTTTAGTCGGTGACTAAATTGGATTTAATCAACAGTTTGCATCGATTTGAATATGAAATCTAAATGAATTGTGAATGAATTAAGTCGGTCGTGGAATTAAATTTCATCGGTCTCGATCGTTCGAATTAGTTTTTGTTCTACACCCGAAATTAGTTGATGTATTATTTTTTATTGGTAGTCGAAGCTAAATAGTGCCAATTTTTTGAATGAGCGTTTTTCCATTCGAGCTTTCAAAAATTCAAAACCTTCATCGATTATTCCAAAAAATAGGATAATCAAGATTTTTTGAAGCATCATTTATTGTCCTACTTTTTACGTAAATTTTGAAATTTTATGAAGCTTATTTTACTTGAGTCTGAAAATAAGGCGCTTACACATAATAATCCGATGCAATTTTTTACATCAAAAAACGAACGGTGAATACCACTTTAAGAATAAATCAATATCTTGTGAAGAAATTTTAACGAAGGTAAAATCTTCCTAACTTTAATTAAAAATAGTTTCAAGTATTATGGATTAAACTCTAGTTGCGTTTTCGAGGAAGGCAAAGGGCTTGAAATTAACTTTTTCAATTCGGGAATTCATGTAGATAATTATTGACTTTTTCTTACTTTATTCGGGATCATATTTTTATATTCGTAGTTTTGAACATTTTCCGGTGTTTTAGTACCAGATTTACATACGTACACTCTCCGGATTTCGTGCTGTTCTAGTTCAACTTTAAGAGGAACTTGAGCACATTCCGAATAAATCACACTGTGGAATGAAAAATCGTTGCAAGTGTAATTAAAGCATTGTTAATTACACTCCAGCTTGAATGTGTATGAATAATTCAAAATCCTTTTAATTAAATGCAAACATTTACTCGGTGAAAAATTTTGCTAGGCATAATAATTAACTTAGGTACTGTAGACGATTTCAATCCGAATTTTTTAAGAATTTATTGTTCATTTTCAGTTCAGAACAGTTGAAAAAACAACGAATTTTCTCACTTTTTCTTATGTAATTTTAGAAAATTCCGAATTTTTTAATTTCAAAATTCGATTCAGATTTCAACAAATCATATTTTAGTAATATAATATTTAATTGTAAGTATAACATTTAAATACTGCGTTGTTTTTCACGTTACTTCAGTTAGTCCTTACAGGTAGAGCTTCCAAATTTGGAAGTCTACCTCTTTTTTTTAAACGTTATTACCAGTCAATCATTTTTCTTATCAAATTTTATCAAAATTGAGGACAAACCTGGGAATCAGCGCAAATTCTGCCCAAAATCAGGACAAATTCTGCAGTAGGGTTGATTTTTCCCTAATTTTGGGTATTTTCATAACTAATTAAAAAATGGTGAACAATGGAAGTTCTACCTCCAGTTACAAATTATTTTTACGTGTCACTTCGTTCTTGTACTCTTAATTGTATTCAATATAAGGTGAAGTTGAACAATATTTCGCTGCTTTTATGCAAAATTCGTCTACCACGGCCAAAACGTGCTCACACTGTGCAACTTTACCTCATTTTTGCAATTGCAGTCATTATTTTCACTTTTGTTCCCTTTTCTCGATTCTATTGTTTTTTTTTTTTTTTTTTCATTCTCTGTTTATGAGTTTCTCAACTTTTTTAAATACTGTCTGGTACCTACTCATCGTCGTAAGTTCGTGCGGGCACGAATTTCCTACTATAAGCTGACTTGCTCACTTACTCTTCGTACTTTCTCGTCTATCATCTGTTTGACTGCCCATTCGTTCACTTGCAGTGATTATACGAACTTCTCTCTGAATAAAAAATACAACTGCACTCTCATGAATCTTCCAAGTTTTTCTTGTCGCTGCACCTTCGACGAAAAAATAACTCATCCTCTCCTGTTTTTGTCTGTTTAGCAACTTTTTATCTCTGCTTCTACTGTCGAATCTTTCACGCTTTCAATTGATTTTTCGTTTGTTTACGTCTTCGGGATACGCGTGCAATATGAGAATAATCTTATCAAAAGTGAAAGGAAATAAGAAAAAAAAACACTACCGATTACAAAAAAATTTCACTCGCGTTAGAGATGGGAAGCTACGCAACTGTCCTTTTCTCACTCACCGGAGCAGTCGTGCGGTGAGAGAGAGAGAGAGAGAGCAATAGTATCGCCCACCATTAACTCGCGTCATGTACCATTAAGGAACGTTATAGAAACGTCGTTATTGATCCTGTGCGATTTTTAATATTCATTTTGACAACTTTGGAAACAGAGCACGGCATGGAAATTTCCATTTGAATGTTGAAATTCGTTTGACCACGGAATATCTTGTTTCAAGTCGAAATTCGTTACGTATGTCGATGTATATATCGTTAACTAATCGATTATTCTGGATTTGAAGAGTTGAAATCCAATTTTTGTCGATTTCGAGCGCATGAGTAAGAAAACCAAAAATATCCTTGGGTAATTTAGGTAACAAACGGTCGTGAACAACCACCCTCTGCTGTAACGTAGGAAACGCACAGGATCATGTAGAAATCAGAGTTACATTGATAATGTGATAAATTATGAAATAATAACTATGTTGTTGTTGTTACTATTTTTGTTGTTGTTGCTGTTGTTGTTGTTGTTGTTGTTATTGTTGGTTTCGGCGTTGTATCTCTATCTACTTTTGCTACAAGTACTGCTGCAGTACACACGTTACGTATTCTATTGACATTGTTACTATATTTTTAAGCATTTTATTTATCTTGAATTCTCGAAATGGTTCATATCTTTCTTCCTCTCTTTTTCGTGCATGTTTCGTAGTCATCGTCTACTACCAACGCCTTCAAATGGTGTTTAATCTGCAACTGTATTTTTTCTATTGCTGACCGGATAGATAAACTCGACAGTTCGTTCCAACGCTCTCGGAGCTCGAGCATGTCCTCGCTGGAAAACATTGCCACTGAAACCATCAGCTGCCTTACTTTTGCCGACTCCTACACAAAAAAGAGCGGTACGTGCATGGCCTTTTTATTTAAGGAAAACATTTACGCGGGTTAACGATATCACTCCAGTTTGCTCACGATTTTTCTTTTGTCCTAAAATAGTTGTAAACAGTATATTATAGTGCAGGTTGACGAGGTTGTATGAAGATTTTGTGGATTTGACGAAATACTAATTTTCTTCATTCTGGTGAGGTTTTGGTATTTATTATGGCAGAGTCTTCTGACTGTCGTAGTTTTTTTTTTTTTTTTTCAAAATACGCACAGACGCTTCGAGCCCCTGAAATAGCGCATTGAGGACGTCTATTTACGACCGGTGATTTGGTATTGTACCTATGGTCGTTTCCCAAGTCCCACAATTGTTCTTCAAGTCCTACAATTGTTCCTTAAGTCCTACTTTTGTTCCTCAAGTCCGCTAAAAACAGGGACAATATGGTCCATATTGTTTTGACATTTATAGGTTCGCG
>JAPYZK010003683.1:0-18667 GCA_030522785.1 Platygaster equestris
CACTCCGAAATATTTTTCTGGATCCGCCCCTGATGTAGGTACACGATTAAGTTTAATTTAAGTGACGACAAAATTCGAGAACTGTCAGCCTCGCCCAGTCTTTTCGAAACTCTCGATCCCCATTGCCCGAGCACGGAAAACAATCAATTCGCCAGCGAGCCCTCGTAACAATCCACAACAATCTTCCCGCAAAGGCGGAAAATCCCGGAATCCTTGATAAACGACCCCGAAAGGGGGTACATTTCTTATCATTGCTCAGGCGAGGTATAAAATTCGAAAAAGAGCCGAACCCATACAACGTGTATCAAGCTCCCGACGATATAAGCCCGGGGTCTGAAAACTAATTGACACTTAACCCGATCAAGGATAGAGAGGTGGAGGAGGAGGAGGAGGCACTTTGGTCCGAGGCAATGGCAAGTTTCGAACGTTGGTTGGGCCAATGGAAGAAAACACAATAAAAGAAGCTCTCGCGTTTAAACGGTAATTGCACAAAAAGAAAAAAAAAGAAAGCGGGAGGTTATTAGGTTGCACGGGGTGGGGGAGGGGGAGGAATTCATTGGAACAAGAGCGTTGTTTCGTATATCTCTGCTGCAGTCTGCAAGGTGCAGGTCGACAAGGAGCCCCCGCGTAATAAAAAATAGCCACTGCTGGCTGCAATTTAATTGACGATAATGCCAGGGTGGTGCGGGGCGCGAATTTTCACCCCGTACTCTGAAATTACGCGGCGCTGTTTAGTAATTATAATCCCACTCCGGCACCTGAGTCTCGTGCGAAATTTTTCACCATAACCGTGCCCGTAATCCGTCACGCTCCCGTTTCATCCCTCCTTTTTTCGTTCGTCCTTCCCTACACACGCCGATTTATTCCGTCTCATGAAAAGAACATGATACAGTAATCGCTTCCATTTCGTAAACAAGATTCGCTGCCGGGGAAAGCGCGTTTCTCGTGAGCCTGAAAAAGCCAGGGATGAACTCGTTTTTCGGAATTTCCCGGGAGGGGGGTGGAACGATTTTGGAGGGATGGAATTTTTTTTTTTTTTTTTTTTTCTTCTTTTAGCGAAACTTGGGAATTTTGTCATTATTATTCCAACGATTATACAGTTTTCGAGCGCGGAAATACATCAAATTTGGCTGTTAATTTTTGACTATAAACATTCAACCTTTCTCACTTCCATGATCCATAAGTTGGTAAATTTTACACTTGTGTTTTTTCAGCTCATAAAAAATTAGTCTCGCAGTTCGAGCATTCACCAACAACTCGCGTTTTCTTATCGAGCCTGGAAATTAGCGTCGCTCGCCGCAAAAAGCGTTCCGCCACACCAAAGTCCTGGGCTGATTCATTAATTATTTATGAAACGGTTACGTGCCACGGCATAGAAACTTGCACTTCATTACCAGGCTACTTTTAACGTGATCGTCCACCCGCGACACGCATCGTGATCTTTTTTTCCCTTTTCGTTCCGTTCGACTTTTTAATCGAGTTGGGGAAAGTGCTCTCCGTTTTGGACGACGCGAATTATTATTTTCGGATGATGTCTTTCGATATTCGTGAGTTTTTGTCTGTGAAAGAGTCGAGTTTATTTGAAACTGATGATATAAGTATTTTCAAATGAACCATGATTACAAAAATCGAAATCATAAAATCTATTACGAAATGGAAAATTTCAAGTAGCGCAAAAGAAAAATTCAAGATGGTAACAAAACCGACTTTTTAAGACGGATGTCCAGATGAAAATGTTACAACCCTACCAACCATGTCGACATCGACAAATATGTCGACAGTCGTGCCGACACTTAACTTGCTAGAATTCTTTATTGAACTACTTCAGGAAACATTGGACGAACTGAAATGTGTTATAAATTATTGAATTCCAAAAATTATCCATCATGAAATAGACGAATAGTTCATATTCTGACTTCGGCGACAAGCGACGACGACATGTCAGCATGTCGTTATTTACGTCGACTACTGTAGTGACTACCACACTTCAAACGACCATCTCAACGTCAACATATATGTCGTCAGTAGTGTCGACTTTTCATCTTGTGTATTTTCATTGAAAGGATATCCCCATATCGCTTTATGTGAATTATAACGATAGAATATATATAATTAATGAAACCGCTTCGGTGGTCAAGCGAACCAATTGCTAAGCGGTACTGCGCGGCGATTGGTCGTCTGGGGCCACTGAAAGCGGAGGAGACGGGTTCGAATCCCGCCTGTGGGACCGCCGGATTTTATTTCTCAAACATAATTTCCTGGGGTCGGGGCACCGATATTCCTTAATATCGGCACCTCTCAGGGGGACTCGAGCCAGTTTCCGCCTACTTGCCGCGGGGTTTTCCATGGTTTCCCCCGCGGGTCGATAGAGGAAAAATCCCCAAGTCGACGTGAATACCAAGTAGTGTAATGAAGTCGGCCATGGACGTGGGACGCGGGACAAAAAAATATATTTGTTTAGGTAACAAGATACCTGAACCTAGACCGGCCAAGAGTATGAGTATCCAGAAATATATAATTCATAAATAATAAGCACCTTTGTACTCAAATATCGAATAATATCATATGACGATAATGATGTCGTCATGTTGACACGTCGACATCTACGTCTGCTGTTGACTCTACATAGAGAGGTTCGTCTAAAATTTCGTCGAGTTTAAACTCGACGAAATTCCCATGGTCAATGATCATGATCCCACATTCGAGGCGTTTCGTAGTCCTCCGGTTCCCCGCCAAGTGCAACCGCGAAGAAGACGGAAAGGTGGTGCGAGAAACGAACGATCCATAACGAGCGTGACAAAGTAGGAATTCCGTGTCAAGTCGAGAAACACGCCCCATCAATCATCATTTTGCAGGGTTACAGGAGGCAGGAAGGGGGGTTGTTGATTCTCTGCTCGCCTCCGTGAGCAACCCTCAATGTCGAGCTGGCGGGAGGAGAAATGGATCAAAGGGGGGGCGCACAGTGGGGGAGGGGGGCTAACGAAGCCGAGTTGTTTTCGGGACGTGTACTTAACGCGTAGCAAGAAATTGTAGATGAGGCTCGATTATGTATTCCGATCGTAGGCGATACGGGCCAGGCCGGCCTAGTACACAGTGATGAAGTGTTTTCTGGCCGTAAGGGCAGGTAGCCCTCCGATTAATTCGCTTTTTTTTGCGCGCTGCCGTCGTGCAAATACGGAATCATAAATCATCCGCCGTATGCTGGCGTTGTATCAATCCACAATTAATATACAAACGCGTAAGAAGCGGTAATTTTGTCAAGGGCATTATTTTATGAAACTACTATTTGTAGTTTGCGTGTTTTTTCAAACCCTTCAATAAACCGTCCTGGCTCTCTTCTGCCGCAGGATCTCTGCAAATCCTCGATTCCGAGCCCGAGGACCAGGGAAAGTACGAGTGCGTCGCCAACAATTCCGTGGGGACAGAATATTCCAAATCCGTCAATTTGTACGTTAAAGGTGAGTCATTTTTCGTGTTCGTTTTTTTTGTGTTCTTGCAATTTGCGTTTTATACATTTTTGCCGCAATAATAACGTAACCGTAGTTCGACGCGTGTCCCCGCAATTTTCGATACCCCCGCCGCCCTTGAGCGAAGTGATGCGCAACGGGTCGTTGAATTTGACGTGCGTCGCGGTTGGTTCGCCGATGCCTTACATCAAGTGGAGAAAAGAGCCGGGACACGACATCACGCCCGATGACAAGCTGCCTCCTGTCGGGAAGAACACCCTCATTTTGAACAGCATTCAAGAGTCCGCCAACTACACTTGCATCGCCCAGAGCGATCTCGGATCCATCGTAGCCCCGGCGGTGGTCAAAGTCCAATGTGAGTGCTCGTTTTCAACGGTTTTCGTCCTTTATGTCTACTTCCCCCTCCTCCTCCCCCTCCTGTGCATTTCGTGGTGTGAGAATATTAATTTGACAGTAATATGCACCCCCCTTGTAATGTGATATAATGTGCTTGTGATGTGACTCGAAAGTGGCCGAATTTAATGGTAATACATTCGATGAATCCGCAGCTCTTCCGATTTCCCCGGAAAAGGTGCAAGTGTCGGACATAACCGCGACGTCCATTAAGCTGACGTGGTCGTACAAGGCATCGGACGAACTCCAGTACTACGTAATCCAGCACAAGCCCAAGAGCGCGAATCAAGCCTTCGCCGAGATTTCGGGCATCACGACCATGTATTATCACGTGAGGGGTCTCAGTCCCTACACGGAATACGAGTTCCACGTCATCGCGGTCAACCCCATCGGGCGCAGCCCGCCGAGTGCCGCCGTATACGTCACCACTGGTGAAACAAGTCAGTAGGACCAGTAGTAGCTCACAAGCCCGAAGCGAAATTAAATCCTAGTCATACTACTTCGGGACATGCATTTTTATCATCCGCGGCAGTGACGTTTTTTCCACCCGGAAAATTGACATTTTCTTTATGTAATGTCCTTATTCAGGCTTCAGAATTTTCGGCCTTTTGCAGTTGAAACGTTACTGAATCTTGAAATTTCATACATTTTTTTTTTTTTTTTTCTTTCGGGAAATACAGGTATACGTATATCCAGTATTCCACTGAAAGACTGTAATAGAAATTCGTCGAGTCGTCCATAAGAATTATTTCGGATTCCGAAATTGAAGAAATAATCCAACGAGTTTTTGTTACATCTTTCCGTGATTGTTTTGAAATCCCTCAACTTGTCGACAAAATTTTACAGTACGTAAAATTTCCGTTGAAATCAATTCCGGGCTTCGAGAAAAAATGGCTTTCCGCTAAGTGCAACAAAAAGAAAAACCCGCGCGCGTACCCGGTCAAATTTTCGCACCTAGCTAGATTTTTGCACCTCGAAAGTGATTTTTGACACGGGATTTGAGGGAATCTCTATCCTTTTTTCATGCTGTCCGACTCGGGCACGTTTGAACGACGTAAGTTGCAATATGTTTTTTAACCGTACACAACTTTATTCTGTACTCTCTGGTTGTATGTGTACGTAAATTTGTTTTCTGCACATGGATTTTTGTCGAGGAGCACGCTTTTCGCGATTTTTGCCGGAAAAAACACGAAATTGCCGCATTTTTAAAACTGTCACGCACCGAAATCCAAAAACATGTCCGCACTGTTTTTACGAGAGTTAGCGCACCTGAAAACAAATAGGGAGAGAATCTCGGTTGCGTTTTCGCAATTCGTCCAAGTTGAAAGGAATCGTGAATAATCGATCAATTTTCCTTTAGCTGAATCGACCAATGGAGGCGCAAGTGAGTAACGCCAGAGTTTACGAGTGTGGTAGTTTTGCCTTGACTTGTTAATTTGATATTAGATGATTTTTTTGCTTGATCCATGAACCAACATGAATTTGGCGGTCATTTTTATCTGCACTTTTTGTTGTTCATAAGGATGACGTAAATGATGTAGACTCGAGAAAATAAATTTTTCTCGCTATTCCTGCATCTTGACGAACTCTGACATTACATTCAGAATTAGTCTGGAAAGTTTGTCATTGAACTGTAGAAAATTGAACATTCGTCGTTATTCCAAAATCTTTTATCTTTTCATTATTTTTCAACTCATGTGCATGATTCAACGCAGAAGCAAAATGTTGAAAATTTCATGTTGAGCGAAGAGAACAAGTTGGCCAGTAAAAAAGGCCAAGTTGTGAAGAGCAAGCGTTCGATCAAAAATGAGGCGAATGTTTTCAACAACATTGAAACATTGTCTTTACGTATCAAATGGATGAATGCACAATATATTATGGGGGTACTTTGGTAATCTCAAATATTTCAGTTAATGATGTTTGGTTTGTATACCTACCATCATCAGCCTATAAATCACTACTCGACCTATTTTTAGCACGAGCAAGGTTGCTTTGGAAAAAGGACATTATCATAGCTAGTTTTAGAATCGTCCACTCCCTTCTCACCTCTCGTAAAGTAGACACTAGATGTGAAAAATGTTGTAAAAGTTGTGTTTGCATCAAAAAATGGAGTAGAGACTAACAGGGTCGTAGTGCTGGAGATGCGAGTTTGTTTGGTGTTGCAGAACCTGGAACGGCACCGCGAAATGTGGAACCGAGGCCACTGAGCTCGAGCACGATCGTGATCCAGTGGGACGGGCCAGAAACTCCGAACGGCCAAGTCACGGTCAGTATAACTTGACTTGGTTTACATTTTAACTTGCTTTGCATTCGAACGCAAAGAATCAAAATGATATGAGAACGAGGCGAATCGTTTCACCCAAGTGATAAGGAAATGATGCCAAAATAATGATCAATGAGATCGAATGCCAGTTACTGTAAAAACATGAAGAAAAAAAATCTCCTAATAGTAATGATTGAATAATATGATAAGACTAGTGCCGTTTTGCGTAATTTTTTTTTTTTTGGATCCATATCATTTTTTGTATCCATATCACACATCCCTATCGGATGTGTGATATGGATTGAAAACCTCGTCGTCGCTCAACAGGGCTACAAAGTGTACTACACATCGGATGCGAACCAAGCGATGTCATCGTGGCAGTCGCAAACCGTGGACAACAACAAACTGACGACGATCGCGGACTTGCAGCCGTTTACGATTTACACGATAAAGGTGCAGGCGCTTACGAGCGTCGGGCCCGGCCCGCTGAGTGCGCCCGTGCAGATAAAAACCCAACAGGGGGTGCCGAGTCAGCCGGAAAAGCTCTCGGCTATTGACATCGGCGAGACTCAGGTGACGCTCCAGTGGAGCAAGCCGACTCAGAATGCCGAAAATATCCTCGGCTACGAGCTCTACTGGAACGACACTTACGGAAACGTAAGTTTTATTTTATCGGCCGGCCCCTTTTTTTCACATTCAAACATGTTTGATACGAGGGTGGATCGAATATTAAACGACCTTTGCTCACTGTAATTTATTTATGTCACTGATCGAAATGCCATCTCGTGGAGTGTTGACTGCAAGCCCAAGGAAGTTTTCGGAACTACCGACTGTTCTTACTTCTCAGTGATTTAGTCCCATCCACGATGAGTGAGCAGAAAGTCCATCCGTCTGTTGCGCAACGCATTATTATCAAGTTTCTAGCGAAAAAAAATGTCAGGCCCATAGAAATTTGGAATAGATTGAACTCTCAGTTTGGTGAATTGACTCTCTCAAAAACTCAAGTGAAAGTGTGGCACAAAAAATTCCGGGAAGGCCGAGACAACGTTGAAAACAGTTCCCACCCACGACGCCCGTGAACAAGCACCACGAACTCGAACGTAGCCGCTGTAAAGAAGCTTATTCTGAAAAACCGCCGTATTACAGTGCTAGAAATCTGTCAAAATCTCAAAATTAGTTATGGAAGCGTCCAATCAAACATCAAAAATTTCTTGGATTTTCGAAAAATTTGTGCAAGGTGGGTTCCAAGGAACAACAACAGAAAATACTTAAATTGGGATGGACTACCTTGAAACACCCTCCCTTCAGTCCAGACCTCCCTCCCTGCGATTTCTACTTTTTCGGACCTTTGAAAGGAGAGCTCGGAGGGGAGCGATTCAGCAGCAACGAGCAGGTCGAGGGCTTCGTGTGCAAATGGCTCTAGAGCCGACCTCGTTCATTTTACGAAACTGGCATAATAAAACTTTCAATTCGATGGGAAAAATGTATTTAAAAGGGAGGGAACTATGTAGAAAAGTGATGTCTTTTTTTTTTGAAACTTTTTGCAATAAATTGTAAAAAAATAAGGTCGGTTAATATTTGATCCACCCTCGTATTCGACAAAACACATTCTTGCTCGTTTGGTTTTTCATCTTGAAACGAAAAAAGAAAACAACGAAAAACATCGTCTTCCGTGTCTGCCCTAGCAAAAACACCACCGAAAACTCTCGGCGATCGAGACCTTCAACCTCACCGATCTCTACCCGAACTCGCTGTACTACCTTTGGCTCGCTGCCCGCAACTCCCGCGGAGAGGGCGCCACGACCATCCCATACCCCATCAGAACAAAGCCGTACGGTAAGCAAACGAAATGGAGCAAAGAAACGCAAACTTTTTCGAATTCACGCAGCGAGGAACAAGTGCCCCGTCTTTTCCGAAATCGCTATCGCAAAAGATGCGTCAAAATGATTCGATGAGCGATTCTCCGCTGGCAGAAGCAGGAGCGCCCAGCGGATAATCGCTCAACACATAATATTGGGGGGTGGGGGGGGGCACACGACAGGTAGGAAAAAAAGTGCTGTAGCGCTAGTCGCTCCCGCAAGTAGAGTAAGCAGTTCCAGTAACAACCCCGGTAATTGATTGAGAACGTAAAAATTCACCTCTGAAAAGCCCTGATGAAAGAAGACGGGGGACGGGCAACAATTGGAAGCGTAATTTTCAAAAATGAGAAAAAGTATGGGAGAGTGAGAATGATTGCATGCACTGCAAACGAAAAGCCGTTTTTGGATGCCACTTTATATTGAACATCTATATATATAATTCTATATATATATACGTATATATGATCTACGTACATATTATACATATTATTATAAATTGCACTATGCACTGCATCAATTTATGTGTGCATTTTGGGCACCTCTTTTCATACTCGATAATTATTACATTTCGTCCAATTTTTTTCGCAAATAAGGGGCGTGTTTGTTTGTTTGTTTGTTTTTGTACGTCATGAAAAAAACCTTTTTGGGAAGAAAGAAGGGGGTATCTTTTGTTTTGTCATTTGTTTTCGATCCCCTTAACACACGTACGGGTTTAATTCGTTCGCGGAGAAGCGAAGAAGAAAAGTTTTGTTTTCGTTTTCTTTGGTTTGTCCCTACAATTGAGTGTTGCACAGTCCCCGGGGCCCCGCCTCGCAATGTAACGGGCCAGGCGACGAGCGCGACCTCGATCCTGGTCAAGTGGGAGCCACCGCCGAGCATCCAATCCAACGGGAATATCGCGTACTACAAGTTGCACGTCGTCGAGAGCGGCCGCGGCGACAGCGAGGCGAGGATAATCAAGCTCAACGACACGAAATTCGTGTTGGACGAGCTGAAAAAGTGGACCGAGTACAGGATGTGGATCGTGGCCGGGACCAGCGTAGGTGACGGCCCGCCGAGTTACCCTATATCTGTCAAAACCCACGAAGACGGTATGTATTCAAAACCTCACGCCCTGGCGAGCGCATCTTTATGATCATTTATTAATCATTATTATAACCACTTCGAGTGGCTAGAGTGCGAGCACGGGCCGGCTTGCGAAACACTCCAATGATTTTTATTATTATTGTCGTTTATTTACTTATACGCCCTACTTTCCGTCTATTCGTGTATGATCACTCGTCTGTGATGGATGAATAACAACAAAATCATTCGGATGGACGTGTTATACATATATACGCATTTATATAGGAGGACCGTCAATCACCACATTGAATTTCGGATTAAATTTCAGCTTCGTGCTTACCTACCCCTACCATGCATTCTTTACTGGTAAATAATATAATGTATTACTATACAGCTGTACCTCAAGAGTGGTATATTTTCTCAAGCTTACTACTATTTTCCATTTCATTTCATTTATTGAATATACGGGATGAACCCATTACATATGGAGACAAAATAATGAAGTTCTGCGCTAAAAGTAATAAGAAAAAGAGAGACAGGAAATACCATTAAAAAATTTCAGTACAATCGAAATTCTGCAGTGCTGCATTTTTGGTGGTGTTCTAAAAATTCCATTCCGAATTTTGAATAATTATTCAATAATAATAATAATAATCGCGTGTAACATATCTGACCACAACATATCATTGCCATAAATTACTTTGTTAAAATACGCCAAGTGTGGTGCCTTTAAATCGGCGCATATTATTACAATAATTCTTATTATAAAAACAGTACATTTGATTCCGAACAAGACGAAACTTGAAAACTTGCTCAACCATTTTTGTCTGTTATTTAACTGAAAACTCATCAAGTTATCGGCAATGATGACAAATAGTATTTATAAAATTGAAGGCTGAGCAAGAACTTTGAGCATCGATAACTCGGTTGCTTTAAAAGTCATTGCGTTTCGTAAGTCGGCCGTGCCAAGAAAATGATCAAGATAGAGAGGAGTCGGATAGACACGAAAGAAAGTGCCAAAAATATAAAAGCCCGCCAAAAATTCAACCGGTCAATTGCGCGGCTCCAGTGCAAGGGCGCGCCAGTCAAGCTTTTCTTTTCGAGCTTGCAGCGAGATCGTAACTTACAGAAAAACCCGCTTCCTTCTCGAATTCAAAACAACCACTTACAATTATATTTCTTTTTCTCTCCTCCATTTTCTCATCTTTCCTCATCGGTGTCTTTGATGTCATTTGATGGCATTTGGTGTCATTTAACGTCGTCAGCCATCATCATCATCATCACTTTTTCACGACTCGAGAACAAATCACAGAAAACGTCGAGTCGATTCAGCAAACACTTTTTTCCCCAAACTTTTCGAGCGCCCCTTCCGCACCGGGCGTTTTTTCGAGCTTTTTTACCGCAGGCACTTGTACACATTTTCGACGTTTTTTGGCTGGCAAGTTTTTATATTTTTGGAAATTTTTGGGAACACCCTTGAAATGTTTTTGCAGGTTTTCCCGCAGGCCCACGGATTTTTTGGCAGCTGATGATGCATTTTTTGAATTCAGCTCATTTTTGCCTATACCAGCATTTTTTACAGGGACTCGTGTTTCATTTGTCTTCTTTTTTTTCAACTTTTTTTTCTACCAAAAATCATCCGTTTTGAGACACTAACCATTACTGATTTACGTGTTTTTGTCTTTCCTTAAAGCATTTGCAGGAGGATGTGATCCAGGTTTTAAACTGCTAGTTTTTAAGATTATTCACACTCATACCAATTTACATGACGATACTATGTATTTTCGTGTTGTTTTTTTTTTTCGTTTTTCGGTTTTTTTTTTCTTGTGATGAACGTGGTTCAATACGTTCCATTCTATTCTTAGTTTATTCATTGGTCCACTTTTATTGCCACGTTCGATGGACGATAAAACCTTGCTTTTATCATTTCTGGTTGATTTTAATCGAGTGATAAAACCGCATAAAGATTTGCGATTTTCGGAACCAAGATTTTATATGTCTGAATTATTGTCTATACAGTAACTACTGCGTAGGCAGTTTTGAGCTTTTTTTACAATATAGATTTATGTATAATAATTAAATTCGTTGAGACCAGATATTGGTTGGTGAAATAAAACCTTCGTTCTGCATCGACACTCGAACTGTTGCAGGGTTTAATTTCAGCTGACATTTGTACCCTCTCAAATCTTGAATTTGACGGATTTATATTCGAAATTCTTCAGATTTTATCGATATTATAAATTATGATAATTTTTCCGATAAGTTGTGATCCTTATCTGGATTATGGAATTTCTCAACTGTCATTTAAATAATTTGAGCAAATTTGATTATCGGATTTCCAGAGCGAGAAACCTCATAATTCTATGAATAACCTCTTGCTGTGTGATTCGAAAAAATTTCGAAATTGAGTGAGACTGAAAGAAATAATTATTTTCGGTTGATCCATGAATGAAATTACCACACACAAGAAAATATATATTGTATCATATGAAACGCACTCAATTATTTCTTCGCTATATATTGATACAATTACAATACATACTCGTATGTATATTATTTCTATATATCTCTGATATGAGGCTCTTCTGTCTTTAGTTGAGATTTAGTTTCTACCTTTTGCACATGTTTAGAGCATGCCTTCGTTTGTTTAACATCCCGAGGTCCACCTTCGTTCCCAGCCCAACCCAGCCCAGTCCAGCCTACCCCAGCCCAGCCACTTTTAACGCAAAATAACTTCGAGTCAACGATGATACAGTAATTTCCCCTCCAGGAAAAAACAAGCCGCGAAACTCTGCTGAGTCTGCTCGGTTATTCACTTTTTTTTTCTTTTCTTCACTCGTACGATGAATGGCATGCGGATGCATGAAGTTTTCTTTTTTACTTTTCGCGCCAAACCTCTTTTTCTCGGGCGAAAATTGCACGATAACTTTCACAGCCCCTTCCCAAGCGCAAGTTTCTTGCTTTCTTGCCCCTCCCGAACAACACGTACGCCGAGTAAAAGTTAAAAGTTGAGGAACATTCCGGTTCCCGCGCATATTCACAATTCCGCAAATTTTGTATTTTTTGGTTGCCCCCGCGGAGTACAGAAAAACCCGGCATCGGCTGGCAGACTCAGCACAGGATTTGATATCGCTCACTTCTGATTCATTAAATTTGAGAGCACTTATAGCTATCGTCACAGTTATAATTATTATTGTCAGCACCTCACAATATCGTGTAAGCTCGCACTTTGTCAAGCACAATGCGCACTTTTCGGGTATCTTTTCGGGCACCATCGCACACGCACGTGGCTCGTTTCCCGTTCATTCGATCGAAGGATACTCTGAATGAGTATCCCTTTTCGCTCGATCAAAACCATTTTCAGCTTCGGGTCTTTTCGTTTTCGGGCCTTTTCTCGTGTTTCAGGTGATTTGCATTCGGCTTTTTTCATTGTCGGAAAAAGCTTCAAGTTACATTCGTTTTTGTGACTTACATTATTATATTCATAAATTCCATTACGAAAAATACGAAAACGGTGTAATTCACTGCCTTCGAAAAAATGTACAATTGGTGAAATGCTGGAAATTCCCTATATTTGTTATTTCAACTTTTTGATGTTTCATTGTCTGAAAATTGCTCCGAAAGAAGCGTACTGCCAATTTTTACGATGGCAATTGCAATGTGCAAAATGCAAAAAATCACCATGAAACCCAGATCCGTCATGCAAATTATTATTATCAATCGGAAACGAGCCGATCGATTGAACGGGAAATGATCTTAATGCACATGTACGACCGCGCGAGAGGAAAACAAGAAGAAAAGTAAACAAAGTATAATAAACTGAAAACTCGCGCGGAAGTACATGCTTGTAAGTGTAAGAGCACATCTCTCAGTATCGTGCCCAAAACCAGCACTGAAAGCACTCTGGAAGCACCGCACTGCGACTGATTGCCGATGTTTGCCGTCCCCAGAAACGCTCTTGGGGACGTGTATGTGTGCGGGTGAATGCGTGCGTGAATGCGTGAGGAAAAATAAAGGTGCGAGAGTGCAAAAGGACGAAAAAAAATGAGTAAATAAATATATGAAAAAGAGAAGAAAAAAGGATACTTAGGTGAGCGAAAAACTCGGCCCGAGGATCGAGTTTCATTCATTTGAATACCAATATGCCGTAGATGTACCCAAAAAAGTAACGAAGAAATAATCGCGAAAACACCGAGTTACGTACGCTGCTGCATGTGTTACATGAGTGAAAAAAAATTTTCGAAAGGTGCATACATGATTCGAAAGATGGCTGTTTTTTTACGACCTTCCCCACCCAAAAAAAATCGTAGATAGCGTAGATTGGTAGCCGACTCGGGTTTTGCGATTTTTTCGTTCTCTGGAAATACGGGGATGTGCGCGTTACCGAGTGCCTGTCGATGGGCCGATTTTTACGGGCGATTTGCATCGGGTTTTTTGCAAAAGCGCGAGTTTTCCCACGATTTTCCCGCAGCTGTTCCAGCCCCAGTACTTGATATTTTCTTGATTTTCTGATGTATTCCCGAGAACGTGTTTCGCGTCGCGGGGAAATGGATTTTCCTTCTTTTTCCCAGGATTTTACGAACGATATTCCAACCGCGAGAGTCGTGTTTTTCTCCGCGGCACGAAACAGGTGGACACGAGCCTTTAGTTTCTTAATATTTGGAGTAGTGATGATGATTGCGCATGCCAAAAAGAAAAAAAGAAAAGAACAAAAAGAAAATATTCTCACGTCTCCCGCCTCTCTGCGAGCAACCGCAACCGAGGACCAAACGACCGTATATCAGAGAAACGATTTTTTGCCCACGCGAGTGATGGGATTTTGTGACGCAAATGATTTTGAAAAGTGCCCGAAAGGGACGCGTGAAAGGGCGAATGAAAGAAAACGATTGTGCGACAGAGCATACAAATTTTCACAATTTCGCCATGTTTTTTACGAAGAAAAATGATATTTTTTCATGTTACGTGAGAAATTGACACGCATTTTTACGAAAATCTCTTTTTTCCCACTTTTTTGGCAACTTTTGGGCCACCGCAGTGAAAAGTGAGTATCAAACAATCAAGAGGAATTAAAAAAAAAAATGAAAAATTGTCGCGTACGCATTG
Source organism: Platygaster equestris (assembly GCA_030522785.1). NCBI lineage: Eukaryota > Metazoa > Arthropoda > Insecta > Hymenoptera > Platygastridae > Platygaster > Platygaster equestris. The sequence continues at coordinate 14,151 of JAPYZK010003683.1, forward strand.
TTTTTGTCTTTTTTGCCAGAGAGCGCGTTTTTGTCGGGGTGATGATTTTTGCAGCAAAACTGAGTCTAGTAGTTTTCCGAGTTATCGTAGACGTCGCTGATTATTTATGGATTTTTCTTTTCTATTTCAATATGATTTCGTATCTTGTTGGTACTCGTTGTGTTGCAGTGTGTTGTCGAGCATTTTCCCTCGCGCTGGACGCCCCGTCGAAACCCTTGATTATTATAATATCGACTATTATGATTTATGTAAATAAATCTATCTTTTCCTTTATTTTCGTTAATCGTCCAGCGCGGGAGCTCGTTATTACCGGCAACGAAAATTATGTCATACGGCGTTTCTTCGTGAGCCGCGTTAATTTTTGTCTTGGGAAAGAACGAGAAATAATTATTGGTATTCAAATGGAGGCTACTGCTGGGATGTGATGTTTATGGATGATAGGAATGTGAGTGTGACGTGAGGGTGGTACCGTGAGTTTCCGTGTGAATGCCGCCTTTTTCCAAGCTTACTTTTCCATTCATTCTGTTGCTGCTTCCCTTTTTATGCCTCTTGTATTCATTCTTTTTTCTTTCCCGCCAAAATTCTTGTTTTCTTTTCCCTCCAATGTCGCATGCGTTCGGAAGGTGGGAGGATTTTTGGTGGCTTCCATCAATCATTGCAGTCGCTCATGGTGATGGTCGGAATTTAAAATGAAATTGTTCATGTCATTTCACATAGTATTAAATTTAGAGTTTAAAAATTATACCATGACCAAATGCTGTACCAAGGTACGATTTAACACGTAAATGCTGTCAAAACGCACGAAACCACCGCAATCCCCCCACCACTCTTTTCCGCTTTCGAAAGAAAAAGGGACTCGTTTCCGTCTAATGCCTCAGAACAATAAGCGGCCGTTTATAGACCATTTCATGTAAGGGAAAAAATTCTGCGCATGCGCCATACAATGCGGGCAACGTACTATGGGAAAGCATACGAAAGTGCCGAAAGTGCATGTTTTTTACAGATAACTCGAAAATAAAGCCAGTGCAAATTGCAAATTTACTGAAAAATAGAATGTAATGAATTGTAGGAAATTTTAAAAAAGTTTGTGTCAGTCAATTCGCAATTAAATTTTTAATTCCGAATTGGAAGACACGGGCTTCTTTATAATATTCTTAAATTCATAAGATTTAGTTTTTCAATGAATTTGTCGATCGCACTGACTTTATTTTCAATTTATCTGTAAAAAACACTTTCCTATGCACTTTCCTATGCTCTCCCATAGTATGTTGCCCGCATTTGTGGCGCATGCGCAGAACTTATTTTCCCTTACAGGAAATGGTCTATTGCCCTGCGCGTGTCGAAGAACCCCCTTTATTATTTTCCCCTCGATCTGTAAAATAGTATATGCACCACAGAACACAAGGTTTGTTGTGGCAAGTGCGAGTTTGCGGGCCGAGGCGAAGCCGAGGAGTAGGAAACTCGCACCTGGCAGAATTTCAACTTGCTCTTCTCTTCATTAAGAAGTGGTGCATCATACGGACTATTAATTTGATTTATTAGTGCGTTTTACATATAATTTAATTTGTAGTACGTAACATTTTATCCGATCCAAAGGAGCGTATGAGCGCGTGACTGTGTATGTGGTGGTGTAAAAATGATAAAGAAGAAGAATAATAACAAGTGGAAGCTTGAAGAGCACGAATAAACAATAGTACCCGTTGCAGTCCCCGGGGACCCTCAGGATGTGCGAGTAAGGGCTATCAATTCCACGGCCATCCACGTGTCTTGGCAACCGCCGAAAAGTACAGACCAGAACGGCGTCATCAGGGGCTACCAAGTTCACGTGCAAGAAGTCAACGCCGAGGTCAGTCTCCAATTATCATCATTATTATTATCATTACCTTGTCCGCGATGTGAGAAACATTTTTATCGAGAAGTTTGACTTTTTTCGCAAAAATAATCATCAAATTTTTTATTTTGGAGATGAAGCAAAATACTTTTTGTGTTTCACTCTCAAAATAGGATACTTCAAAAGAAAAAATAGTACTTTAACGAGCTTTGAAATAATACATTGTTGTGCAAGCTGGCATTGGTGATTTTGACGAAATGAAGGGTTGTGGAACGAGCCGAAGGCGAGTGCCGCGATCATTCCGTCAAAATCGACAATTGTCAGCGTACGCAACACAGTACTGTTCTTCACGATGGCCGAAAAATACACTTAAAGTATCAATTCCACTAGTCGCACAATATACTAATGTACGACAAACAAACTCTTTTCGTTGTACTCTTCAGGCGTGGACGGAAAATTTGCATCGCGTTCACTTTTATTTCTCAATGTTGTGTTTGTTGGAATACTATGAATTCTTAATAAGTCAGCATATCAAATTATATTATCTGACGCAATCATCTAATCAAGCTCAGAATGGTGTTTAATTGCGAATGTTTCAGAACTTTTATATCATTAATTCGAATGAAATTTCTTAGCCGAGAGACCGCTTATTATGATACACTTTTAAAGTCCAACTTGAATCGTTAGAACAAGGAGCTGCTTAACGAGCCGATGCAGCGCTCGGTGCAGCAGGAGGGCGTGCTGGAAATGAACGTGACGGAATTGCAACCAGACACGAGGTACTCGGTGCAGGTCGCGGCGCTGACGAGGAAAGGCGACGGACAGCGTTCGAATCCCGTGGAAATCAAGACGCCGGGCGGCGTGCCCACCAGGCCTGCGCTCAGCGTCAAGTAAGTTTAATAGTAAATACTTTATTGCACTTGCACTTAATTGTGTTTGCACTTGCAAATCAAAAATGGGAAATCTCATTTGTGGGATTTGCCAATATCTAATATAGTATCCCTAGCCAGCTGGGAGCGACGAAATTTCGACGCCAGAGCGTCTCCAAAAAGCGATGTTTAGGCTACGTTTTAGTCACTATGTAAAATCATTAAGAGATTAATTTTAGAGCGTTTTTCGGAAAAAATTAATTGAATTTGCATTCAATACAATCTTAATATATACGTTGGTATACAATCTTTGATAATTCTTGTATTTTTCATCGTTTTTTGCGAAATTTGCGAAATTTGAGTTCTAAAAATTCGAAACATCCGAGTTTTTCAGGAATGTTTGGAATTCAAAGTTTTTTAGAAATTCGGAACTATCGGGTATTCTGAGAAACTCAAAATGTTGGAGTTTTTTCGGAAATTTTGGAAATTGTTAGATTTTAGTAACAATCGTAAATTTTGGGTTTTTTTATTGAAAAAATTCCAAGTTTTTCGGAAATTCGAAAATTCGTAGTTCAATCACAGATTTGCGAATTTTTCGTTTTTGTGAAAATTTTAATATTTTGCGTTTTTCGAACATTTTGACATTTAGAGATATATGAAAATTCTGAAAATTAATTAGTTTTTGGAAACAATCGTAAATTTAAAGTTTTTTTCACTGAAAATATTCCAAGTTATTCGGAAATTCGAAAATTTGCAGTTCTGTAACGGATTTGCGAATTTTTAGTTTTTCTAAAAATGCGAATATTTTGGGTTTCCGAAAAAATTTTACATTTGTAGTTTTATGAAAATTTCGATTCTTTTCCGTTTTTGGAAACAATCGAAAATTTCAATTTCTATGTATTACGAAAAATGGATGTTTTCCACAAAAATCGGAAATTTTTGAATTTTTCAAAAATTTTGAGGATTCGAGTTTCTTAAAAATTCAAATTTTTTGAAAAGTTTGTAAATCTTAAAGTTTTGCAGAAATGTGTGAAATTTTGTGTCCTTCTAAAAATACAAAAATCCTAAGTTTTTAAAAAGATTTAAAAATTGTATGTTTTTATTTTAATTTCAAAATTGTGATTTGTTCGAAACATTCGAAAATTTTGCGTTCTTAAAAAATTATAAGTATTTCACATTTTTTCGGAATTCATTGAGTTCGAAATTATTCGGAAATTCCTAATATTTTGAGTTCCTCGGAAAATTTCAAAAATCAGAATTTTTTGTACAATTCTAGAAGTTTGAATTGGTATTATTATTCTGTATCTTGGAAAATTCGATGACATTTATTATTCCACGAGCAGCAGCTCCAAAAAAAGTATTTTCTCTGCTTTTCAGAGTAATCGCCAGAGACGTACTCGCGCTGGAATTAGAATGGAAACAACCTGTACACACGTACGGACCTTTGTTGGGTTACAGAATCAGATACGGGGTGAAAAACCAGACTTTGCAGGAAACTTTCATTACTGACGTCAACATTCGCAAATACCGCATCACTGATCTTGGTAAGTAAAATTTAATATTCCAAGATATCTGCTTCGGAAGCATTTTTCCAAATAACAAGTGGCAAACGAATTGATTATATCAGCAAACATTCGAGACTCGTTTATTTCCCCTTCCTAAAACGCGATATAATATGGTAAAAAAAAAAATCATCTACCTTGATGATGGTCTTGATCGTTTTATTGAAGATTACAGAAAACAGGGTTCCCAACAACGAGATGGCTCAAAATATTCCAAGTGCCGGAAAAACGCAGCAACTAATAAAACTTCTGAAT
>JAPYZK010003684.1:0-11492 GCA_030522785.1 Platygaster equestris
ATGCTTCGACATATATGTTTCTGGGGCCATATACTATCGATTTTTGCTAGCGAGAGCTCATCAATTTTTTCAAATTTGAATTTTGTCGCACAGTGTTATGTACGACCACTTTTCTATAATTCTTGAAAAAACAAAAATTAAGTTTTTTGAATATCTTGAGTGCAAAAAAGTGATGAAGTGAAAAAAGTTACTTTTTCCACAAAGTTTCAAAGTAACATTTTGAAGTAAAATTCGCTCAATTTCCATTTTTCAATTAGATTTTTAGTTATTAAAAAAAATAGTTATCGTTAACTCATTTTCAAAACTCTGATCAAATTATTTTATGACACAACAAATCACACACACTTTAACTTCAAAAATACCAAAAAATAACTACGTACAAATTAGTGGTTGGGAATATTGAATCCCTGAAATTTCAAAGTAGGTATTATTAGATTTTATTCAACGCCCGCGAAGAATATGCAATTTCGGGGCCCTGCTGAGAGTGGAAGAAATGATGAATTACCGTATTGTTGACGTACAGTGTGGGAGAAATACCAACCCATGGGAGAAGTCGAGTCGCTTGTCCGCCATCTTGTTTCCATTATCTGTGCGTAAACGGTCGCTAAACTGAGCGTGAGTGAGTAAATAAATATAGGTCGTTAAGATGAGCGTGGGCAAAGAGCTTATTCGCCCACTAGTGGGCGAACGAGTTCATCACTCGCGTGCCGTACGTCAACAATCAGGTAATCCATTATTTCGTCCACTCTCAGCAGGGCCACGAAATTACATATTCCTCGCGGGCGTTGAATAATATACTATTTTTCATACCTAAATTCTGATGTGTTTTGTTTAACTAATACATTCAACTAATGTATTATTTTTGACTTTTTCTCCATGCAGGGCGAATTTTTTGATAAACAGCATCGGGAAAGTAACGCTTATAAGCGACGTGGACCTATTCCAGAGGGAGGCTATGGCGAAATCGCTGTTGACGGTGAACGAGCCGAACAACAAGGGTTTTGTCAGCCCGAAATACGTGCTGAGGCATGTCGTCAACGGAGACGTAGTATTGTTGAATCGACAGCCGACGCTGCACAAGCCCAGTATCATGGCCCACAAAGTCCGTATCTTGAAAGGCGAAAAGACGATACGTCTGCACTACGCCAATTGCAAAGCCTACAACGCCGACTTTGACGGTGACGAGATGAATATGCACTTCCCCCGGAGTTACATCGCGCGAAGCGAAGGCCAAATCATCGCCAACGTCTCCAACCAGTACCTGGTGCCCAAGGACGGGACACCTCTCAGTGGCCTCATTCAGGATCACGTCATCGGCGGCGTGCGTCTCACCCTGAGAGGACAATTTTTCGACAGGTTCTTTCTGTTTTTTGTTTTATTTCTCGTATTCGAATTTTCGAGTTCGAATTCCGGAGCTTGTAGTTGAGGATTGCACAGGGTTGTTGGGTAACAGTCACTTGTCACAACACTTCCTTGCATTTTTAATAATGTTGACGCAAAATAAACACTTCTCCGTAAGAAAAATTAAGTTCATTGCCAATTGACACATATTTCAAAAAAAAGAAAAATGTTAAAAACTGTATTTTAAGGCCCGGCCCGTAAACTGCACATTTATTCGAGCCGTAGTTTAAGGGTTTTTTAAAAAATTATGACGTTCTAAAGTTTCCAAATTTAGATGTCTTTGAGGGTTTCAAAGAATTGTAAAGTTCTACAGAAATTTGCAGTTTAAAAGTTTTCAGTTCCGGAATTTCTAAAGTTTTAAAGTTTCAAAACTTGAAAGTTTCGAATTTTTCGAAGTTTTGGGGACCTTAAGTTTTGCAAAATTTGCAGTTTGGGAGCGTTTCGAACTGTTCCAGTTGCGAAGTTTTGGAACTTCTAAAGCTTTCGTAATTTTTGGACCTCTGCGATCTTTTACAATTATAAAATTACCTGTGAACAGATGTTCCAACTAGAAATTCGATTCATAAAAATTTTCAAAGTGGCATATTCAGCTTAAAAAAAATGTATTACTCTGATTTTCTCAAAACTTTGAATTTTGGGCTTCGAGATATATAACTTTCAAATTTTTGAATTCGAATTCCATACCTCTTCGTTGACGATATTTTTCACGTCTTGATTAAGAATATTTCTGATCACTCCGTCTGTAAGGTAGGGAATTACGTTTACGCGTTTTAACATTGCAATGTTAAAATGCGTAAACATCTTACGCCCCCAGTAAACAATTAATTTAAATTTTTTTGCGCCCGGTTAAATCATGCTCCCAAAATTGATTAAAAATAAAAAACGACGCAAATCCCTACCTTACTGACGGAGTAATCAGGAATGTTCTTAATGATGTAGATATAGCTATATTTTGATGTATTTTGAAATGCAAATTCCAGGAAAGATTACATGCAACTGGTGTTCTCTGCGTTGTCGATGGTCAAGGGGACTCTGAAACTTGTGCCCCCGGCGATTATCAAGCCTGTGCCTATGTGGTCTGGAAAACAAATAGTGACGACCGTGATAGAAAACATAATTCCGCAAGGCCGGCCGAGGATCAACCTCAAGTCGAAAGCCAAAATTGACGCGAGAGCTTGGCAGGTCGAGGAAGCACGCGAGTGGAAATGTGGCCACCCATTTTCCGATCCAAAAACGATGTCGGAGCAGGAAGTCATCATTCGACACGGGGAATTGCTGTCTGGAATTCTCGACAAGACTCACTACGGGGCCACGCCCTTTGGTCTCATTCACTGTGTCTTCGAGGTATACATCGATTTTAACGTTATTTCCATTGTTTCTGCAATTTCGAGAATTATAAAGTTGTGAAGTTGGAAATTGACTGGTAAGAGCATTCGAAAATCAGAAATTCTGAGTTTGAAATGAATTGAACTTGAACTTTGAGTTAGCGAAATTGATATTGAAAAATTCTTTTTCCTATAATACGGATGCGGAACTGTTCAACTGTCATGTATGGACATGACAGTTGGACAATTTTTGGAACGTGGAATCGAAGATGGGTGCGACTGAATAATCATAAGTATTATTACAGCTTTACGGTCACGAATACGCCAACAAAATGTTAAGCGCCTTCGGAAAGCTGTTCCAAGCTTTTCTGCAAATGTATGGATTCACCTTGGGCGTCGAAGACATTCTCATACAAGCAAAAAACGACTCCAAAAGGAAGAAAATCATAAAAGAGGCTCGAAAAGTAAGAAAAATAGTGTAATTATTCGCGAAAAGAGTAAAAAGTGACTGATTATTTCATGAGTGGAAAAAAACTGTTCTTTTTACGTAAGTGAAAACATCGGTTACTTTTTACACGCAAATAAGTGGAAAAACTGTTACTTTTTCGAGAATTGGAGACAAAAAACTTGTAGTATTCATTTTCAAAACTTGTTCAGTATTCATTTTCAATATTTCATAATAATTTTGAAAATTTTCTGAATATGTTCTCGCAATTATACTCCGCCCGCTCTCGAACATTTTTCAGCTTACTATACTCATGAAAATGCGTATATGAAGCGTTCCATTTCAAAAAGAAATGATTAAATCGTGTTAGTTGGAATGAAAAATAAGACGATGTCTTGTAATAACGTAGGTGGGGGAGGAGATTCAGAGATCAGTTTTGGAATTGAGCGACGAGACTCCTCGGGAGGTGGTGGTGGAAAAACTGGAGGAAAGCTACCTGGGAAATCCGACGTTCCGTGCGCAAATTGATCACGCGTACAAATCGAAAATGAACACTTTTACGGACAACATCAACAAGACATGTTTGAAGGGGCTCGTGCAAAAATTTCCGGACAACAATCTGCAGCTGATGGTGCAGTCGGGAGCGAAAGGTTCGACCGTCAACACGACGCAGATTTCGTGTCTTTTGGGGCAAATTGAGTTGGAGGGAAAGAGACCGCCCCTCATGATCAGCGGCAAAAGTTTGCCGAGCTTCGAGCCCTACGACCCATCGCCAAGGGCGGGTGGCTACATCGACGGACGTTTCATGACGGGCATTAGGCCCCAGGAGTTTTTCTTCCATTGCATGGCTGGTCGTGAAGGTATTCACATTTTTATTGTTTTTATTATCATTATGTGTTACTAGACCAGAGGGGTTCGCGCGTCAACCCCCCATTCCGGTTTTCATGTATTTTCGTCTAATCAATTAATTTCGATTAATGAATCCCTCTGGATGTTTGTGCAAACCACTGATATATATATTTACACTGGGTAGGCAATGCTATAGTCCCCACTCCTCATCATTTTTCCAAATTGAACGTCCGACATTTTCCTATCCATGATATCGCACATGCGCACTTGAGACAAAATCTATTCTCCTGGTCTCAGCTGACACTCAAAACAAAATAATACGATTACTGATTACTGTATTACATGTGGCAGCTGTCAGCAACATCAGAAAGTGCACAAATAAATGATGAAATTTCTTAATTTGTCATTTAAAAAAAGCATCTTACACTATTTTTCACGGGAAAATTCGAGTGTTTTGTTTTTGAGGTTTCCAAAAATTTTTGGTCCGAATTCAATTTGTACATTTTAGGATTTTAGAATGTAACATTTCAATTCAGTAATACAATTTTCTCATGTCAATTAATGAGTCTAAAATTCAAAAACTGAATTTCTTATATCTGAAGAGTATTTTTGAGACATTTTGAGGATCTTCCATGCAAATACTTGATGGAAATTGATAACAAACAATAGATAGGAATGATGGGAATAGATGGTAATCGATAGGAAGTGATGGGAATCGATGGAAATCGATAGAAATTAATGGGAATTGATAGGAGTTAATAGAAATTGATAAGGATTGATAACAATCGATAGGAATTAATGGGAGTTGATAGAAATCCTCCTTGAACACTCCGATTTATTCAAATTTGAAGAAGCTCGGATTTGCTCATTTCCAAACATGTATAATCGATGATGATACTGACGTTGGTGGGCAGGTTTGATCGACACGGCGGTGAAAACGAGCCGTTCAGGGTATCTGCAGCGTTGTCTGATAAAACACTTGGAAGGTCTGGTAGTGCAGTACGACAACACGGTCAGGGACTCGGACGGGAGCGTCATCCAAATGGCCTACGGCGAAGACAGCCTGGACATCTGCAAATCACGCTTCCTTTGTGAGGAACTCCTGGATTTCCTCGTGGAAAACCACAAAGTCATCGTCAACGACGAGCTCATCGGGGAACTCAAGCGGTGCTCGGACGTCAGCAAGATACACAAGCTCACCAAGAAGATCCTCAAGTGGGAGAAGAAGCACGAATGCGACGCTCTGAGCAAACGCCGCGTAAGCCCATTCTCGAAATTCTGCGCCGCCCAGCCGAAGAAAGTTTACGCTTCGAAGAAGGAGCGGATAAAGGACCTGCAGATCTGCTGTAGAACGGAAGAAGGCAGTAAGTCTGGTCAAACTGAAACGGAGAAATTCGAGTTTTTATGACCGTTACGAAATCTGTATGCTAGAAATGAGATTTCTATTTAAAATCCAGTGTATCCAGTGTATCTAGAGTAAATCGGGAACATTTTTAACAATAACCATGCGTAATCGTCCAAAAGGTATTTCAAACAGCGCCGATTATTGGTGGAAGGCCGTGTGGCGAGTTACGGCCTTTCTTCGTATTATGTTCTATTTCGTGACGTTTTCGGCTGCTTTTGCCATTTTTTTGGAGTTACGGTTTTCTATATTCAACAATCGCATTTCACCTACCGTTTAATTCTTGGAAATTATTTGCGATATTCAATTTTCGTAAACGCAATAAAATAGAAGAGTGATTGCCGAATCGATCGATATGAATAACTCATTTTCGATAAAAAAGTTACTCACGGTTTTTTCCCGTTTCACGGCAGAGCTCGAGCGTCGCGGCTGTAGCAAAGCAGCCAGAAGGCTCATGAGGAAATGGGTCAATGCCGACGAGGAAACGCAGAACAAGTTCATCGCCGAAGCCGCTCGATGTCCCGATCCCGTGATGTCCCGCTACAGGCCCGATGTGGACTTTGGCATGCTCCCGGAACAGCTGGAAAAACTCCTGGTCACTTACGAGCGTCCGGGAAATGCCATTGGGAAACAGGAGCTCAGAGACCTTTTGTGCGCCAAGTACATCAAATCCTTGTGCGCTCAGGGCGAACCCGTTGGGCTTTTGGCTGCTCAGTCTATTGGTGGGATTTTTTATATTCATGTTTTGTCAGTGTCACGGATATTTTTGGATCATCTAGATGGGGACTGTACAGTAGGGTGACGCAATAAGGGTGCGAAAATTTCTTACCCTGCCGCCCACTGATGAATGGCCGAGATACTGAGGTTCATCACAATTTCCCCCTCGGACTCCGATTCCCCCCCGTTTCCCCCCTTATTCCCCTTTTCTCCTTTTTGGGCACCTTTTTCGATTTCCGCTTTTTCCACTTTCTGCACCACCGAGCGAATTTTCCCCTTTTCCGAGTTTCCACTTTTCTCATTCGAATCACCCATTTTCTGCCTTTTTCTCGGCGTTTCAAACTTTTCCCCACCCACCTCAGAGTCTCTCCGTAGGTATTTTTCGATGCCCTGTCCGCTCTTATCCGACGGTGTTTTTTCGGCTTTTCTCTTCCTTTTTGCTCTTTTTTCGCCTCCAGAAACTTTCATTTAGATTTCTTTGAACACTTTTTCACTATCTCGTTTTTTGCAAAGCTCTAGAGACAGCGACCATGTGCCCTAACCTAGAAATCCTGTCGTCCTGTTAAACCTCGAAATCTTCTGCAGATCGACCTCGGATCCTCTCCCGCTTTTTCCCAACTCCTTGTAAGGACCCCGCGCACCCGTTTTTTCCACTTCGGATCTTTTCCACCGCTTTTCCGCGTTTTCCCGCTTAATTTACTACGAGCTACACTTTTTCCGACCTGTTCATCACCGAGCCACCTATCGGACTCCGGAAGAGCTCTATTTTCAACATAACATTTTTATTCCACCATCAAGTTATTGAAACGCGACAATTTGAAATTAGAAATTTGAGTACTGAAAAGGTTTCATTGAAGCATCGAAGTATTAAAGTTTAGCCATTTTTGAATTCAAACAATTGGAATGTTTGAATTTTTAATTTTAGAATTGTCCATCCTAAAAGTTGTTATTTAAGCCCTTCAACTTGAGAATCAAGAAATAAATCATCAAAGAGTTACGTTGTAAAAAAAAAAACGATTCCATTCTGTGTAAAGAGACCAAATTTGGGAGCTCATGAATTAATATTACTGCCATGTTATTTACGCGATTAATGCCACTGTAAATTTATTATATTGCAGGCGAACCTTCGACTCAGATGACCTTGAACACGTTCCATTTCGCCGGAAGAGGAGAAATGAACGTGACCTTGGGTATCCCACGTCTCCGTGAAATCCTGATGACGGCCTCGCCGAACATCAAGACCCCAAGCATGAACGTTCCGTTCCGACGCGATGTCGTGAAATTGGATAAACAGACGGACAAAATGCGTTTGATGATGAACAGGTGCGTTCTCATGGACGTTTTGGAGAAGATGGAGATCGAGCGAGTCATCGAGCACGAGCCCAAAAGGCAGCTCCTTTACACCTTGACCCTCCACTTACTACCCCACAAGTCCATCAAAAAGGAATTCTGTATTCACCCGAGGAACATTATCGAGCAAACGGAAACTCTGTATTTTTACCACGTCTTCAAAAACATCAAACGCTGGAGCAAGAAGTGCGACGCTTTAATCAATTTTGAGGAGGGAAAGTCGTGTACCAAGTTGGAAAATTCGATGCTGGACGAAGGAGACGATTGGAACGAGGGGGAAGGTGAGCCTAAAACAAGGATTTTTAAATAAAACAAGGCAAGAAGCCTGGAAAACCTGGAGTTGTCGGGGAATTCTGTTTTGACCCTAGAAAAACGTTCGAATTCTCGTTAAACTTACACTGGGAAAAATTTCACGCGGTAACTACGTGAAATCAGCGTGGATTCTACATGTACGTCGCACGTTGCTATTTTCCCGTTGGCTCAGCATTGCCGTCACGTTAAAGCAGCGTTGGGATAGCACGTAGCTAGGTTCACGCTGAATCAACTCGGAATTCCATGTGGAAACTACATGGAAATCCATGTTGACCCCTGTCTGAATGATGCACCGCGCAAACGCACAACGGCGACAAATTCAACTTGGTGAACAAACGTAGTTTCTACATGGAACCAAGGTTAACTCAACGTGAATACGTCACGTTGAAACAGCTTCATTTTTTCCCAGTGTATGTTATTTTTTAGTTATTCACGCACGAGTATAGAAGCTTAAGAATTTTCAGAATTTTAAGGTTCTAACGAATTTGCACGAATGTCGGAGTTTTTAGGCATTTTGAAGTTTTGAAGTTGCCAAGTTTGGGAACATGTTGCCAGCTTTGGAAATTATGGAATTTAAGATAAGTATAAAGTTTTATCAGTTACACTCGTACCTTGATACAACGAAGATTTGTCATTTCTGTCTGTTTTGATATTACGAACTTCTTTCTTTGAAAACCATTTGTTATAACAGGGTAGGGAGAGAGTTACTATGCTCTTTGTATCAAGGGAAGAGTGTACGGGAATTTTAGAATTTTTGAAAGTTTTGAAGGATATTGAAGTTTTAAAGTTGTAAGGTTTTAAAGAATTTTCGAAAGTTTTGAAGAATTTTGAAACTTTTAAGGCTAAAAGTTTTGGAAAGTTGAAAATTGTTGTGTTTCTGAAGTTCTGACGAATTAGGATGAAGTTTGAATCTTTTAACTATTTTAAAGTTTTTAGGTTGTGAAGTTTTGACACTTTCGAACTATTGAAGCTTTGGGAATTTCGGAAAATCATCAAATTTGGACGTTTTTGAAGTTATTCCTAACGGAAATTGCCCTCAACTTTCAGGGTTAATCCTCAAATTTCGGGGTTATTTCGACTATTCAGCTTGAGGGTTAACCCTGAAAGTTAAGTGGTAACCTTGAATATTGAGTTAACCCTGAAAATTGAGGGTTAACCTCAAGTTGAGTGGTTGAAATAAATCTCAAGTTGGAGGGGAATTTCCGTGACACTCGTACTTTTATACAACGGAGAGTTTTTTCACCCCTTTTTGTTTTAATAATATTGCGAACGGCTTTCTTTTAAACCATTCGTTATATCAAGGTAAAAAGAGACGCAGTATATTCGTTGTACCAAGAAACGGGCGTACAGGAATTTGGAAAATTGTGGGATTTTCAAGCATTTTGAAGTTTTTAGATTGCGAAGTTTTGGTATATTAGAGTTTTGGAACTTCTAAAGCTCTGAAAATGTCGGAAGTTTGTATTTCAAAGAATTATGAAGATTAAATTCTGCATTTTTAAAGGTTTTAGAATTAACGCAATTTTGGAAATTTATTAAGTTCTGAAATTTCAAAGAATTAGAAAGATCACACAAAACTTCCAAATTTTCAAAACTTCAGAAGCTTATCACTTTCGAAAACTTTGAACTTTTAGAATTTCCGAAAGTTTAACACACTAAAAACGTCACAAATTCTCAAATGTCTAAGCTGCGAAACTTGGAAAATGTATATATATACATGTATGTATAAATGTCAAGAAATTCTCGAATTTGCATAGTAGTACCAGATGGTCAAATCCAAATTGAAAAGTTAATATCTTCTCAATAAAGTATGTGAATTCGAGCATTCTGTAGTATAAATTCTTCGAATTTTAAATTTTTCTGATTTCCTGGTTGGAATTTATGAAAAACTTGAGTCATTCAATTCGCGATATTGAAATTCACGAATTTTTGGAATCGAATTTCTAAATTTCAGTTCTGAGTTTTCTCAACTTGAAAACATGCAAATTTCAGAATGAAATAGTTGAATTCCATCCATACATTCAAAAAAGTCTCTTTTAAAATGAATTTTCATTAAAATTCTTCAAATTTTTCCATACAGACAATTTATCATTTCTGCAATAGTAGTCCACATGTTGAAATTTTAATTGAAATTCTGAGAATTACACTTTTCAGAAATTCCCTGACGATTTCCAGATTCTTCTTAAATTTGAAAAATTATGCAGAATTCGATAATTCGTTTTTTTTTTTTTTCATAATTTTCCGCTTATTATAGAAAAATTCAAATTTATAACAATCGAAGTGTGTCGCGTTTCGTCACATTTTCAATTGCAAAAGAATCGAACTTACTTGTTCATATAATAATTGAACTTATACGAATCGTATCGAAAATCTATAAAAAACCTTCGTTTTACATTTGCATATCATTTTTTAATGTGAACGATACGATCATGCAAAACAAATCTATAAATCATTGGCTCTGAACAATCATATATCGTCAATTTTATCATTACGAAAATTGACTGTCTCAATGTTCATATTGAGACATGTCACAATACATATAAAATGCAGAAAAATCGGGATATGAGCATGACGTGACAAAAAATCTAATAACGGGTCATGATGCGTCTCTAGGTGACAAGGGCGAATCCGAGGCGCCAAAGCGATCCCAGAGGAAGCTCGATCTCAACGACGAAGATGGCTACTCGGAGGACGAGGACGAGCCGATGCTGGACGACGCGGACGCGACGGCCTCCAAGGCCAAGTCCAAGCACCAGGATAACATGGATTACTCAGATCAGGAAGAGGAGGAGGAGCAGGAGGAGAATGAGGAAATGATGGAAGAAGATGGCGCGGCGAAAGACGAGGAAATGATGGAAGAGGGTGGCGCGGCAAAAGACGAAACATCGCGACAGCAGAATCGGCTTTGTGATGGAGAGGCGGAGATTGAAGATAAGGAAATCTCAAGGCGCGTTCGGGAATTCAGGGATCGCACACTCAGCAAACTTGAAAGAAAACTTAAAGATCGGGGACGGCTCATGGGGATCGACCAGCGCAAGTCCTGGGTCATGGCTAATTTTCCAGATGTTGTTTCTTACGAGTACGACACTGAGCGTCATTCCTGGTGTCGACTCAAGTTTCGGGTAAGTTTGGCAAGGTAGTTGCGCACCTGGAAAACCTGTGATTTTTTAACCCTGGATGAATGTTCAAATTGTTGTTGAATGTGCATGAACTAGGTTAGGTTAGTGTTGGCTTTGCATATTCGAGGATAATCAAGAATTTTTCGGTTCCAGAAATGTTCGAAAAATAGTATC
Organism: Platygaster equestris; assembly: GCA_030522785.1. Classification (NCBI taxonomy): domain Eukaryota; kingdom Metazoa; phylum Arthropoda; class Insecta; order Hymenoptera; family Platygastridae; genus Platygaster; species Platygaster equestris. The sequence goes on from JAPYZK010003684.1 coordinate 11,092, forward strand.
AACGTTATGGAAGTTGATGAGTATTTTCGAATGCTTCCTGATATTTTTGAAGTTTTTACGGATTTTTGGGGTTTCTGAGCCATTGTCAATGATTTTTCAGAAAATGTTATCGATTTCTAAAAAATGTACAAAAATTTGAGAAATCTTGCATTGTACTAATTATGTTTGAAATCCACAAAATTCGGTAACTCGAAAAAAATTCTTAACTTTTCCTGAACATTCCCAAACGAGTTTACTTCCATATGAGTGTATAATTTCTTTATTTAACGCCCGCGAGAAATATGTAATTTCGTGGCCCTGCTGAGAGTAGACGAAATAATGGATTACCTGATTGTTGACGTATGGCATGCGGGTGATGAACTCGTTCGCCCGCTAGTGTGCGAATAAGCTCTTCGCCCACG
>JAPYZK010003685.1:0-11491 GCA_030522785.1 Platygaster equestris
CGCATCGGACAATGACTGTGAGTTGGTAGTTCATACACAATCAATAATACTTTCTCTGGTAAAATCGAAATTTTTGCTTCGTCCACAATATTTTCATCTAAATATTGTTAACATTATTATAGTTCAGATTTTCAGATTTATCCGCCGATATAAATGTGTTCGTAGTTTGCAGTGCATTACCATAACCTTAGTTCATATCAGTCAATTTTATATTTATTTATGATTATTATATACATCCAAAAAAGTATAGAAAATAATGGATGAAAGCATAATAATATCATCTCAAAATTTCGACACGCTAATAAGTTAATTTTTCATAACTGTATATTTCTTTCAAGGTTCTATAAAATTGGGCGTGCCACTGTCATAGCAGAAAAAATATAAGGAAACAAAAATATCAAAAAAGGTTTGTATATTAATTTCAGGATGAATGCATTTGGTATTTTACGTTTTCATTATGAAAACTGCGTTTTTTTATTTGTAAAAATTTTAAACTTTTTTTTCTAGCGTTTTTTTTTATTTGTAAACAAACAAACATAACCTCAATTTTTATAAGTGTTTTGTTTTCATCATATTTGAATCCAATAATTCTTCCCAATAATTTTCTGATGCAAAAAAATTCAAGAACTACAATTCGAGACTCAGAAATTTTAAAACCTTATAATTTCAACGGTAAAATATTCATTTCTCATGTTTTGGGTGATTAAAAAAAGTACATTCATAATTTGCAATTCATGAAATTTGCAGTAGACAAAATTGATGAGTTAAAATTGACAATTCTCAAAACTCGGAAGTTGTAAAGACGAAACTTAGTCATTTTGAATATACATATATATTATTATTGAGGCATGCGGTTTGAAAATAAAAATAAAATGTACATTGTCAGATCATGAAATAATAATGTGATTATAAAAATATATGTATAATGTACACGTGTCTTGTTTTTTATTATGATACCTGTTCTGGCCCTAAAAACGTGCATTTTTAATTATCCTACAATTATTGCACGTTGGGTGAATATTTATCTTTATGTGCAATAATTTCGGGATGATTGAAGATGTATATCAAAATTTTGATTATGCCTGTGTCTTCAAAAAAAGTCATAAAGATCCGTTCAATAGCTGTATTAATCTATAAAAACAAAATTTTTTAAATTTCAAATACACTAGTAACTATGAATATTACTGTGGTATAGCAAATTGACAAGTGGAAGTTCATTTACTAGCAATCACTGAAAATCATGTGCTCAGACATGCAATGTTACGAACATATAGTAAATTCACTGGTCAGCAGTAAATTTCAATTCGATCTTCGACGACTCAAGACTTTCACTATCCGCTAGTAACTTCACACAGCTGGGCATGTAATATTAACGTGCTCAGCACAGCACGCTACATTATTCATGCTCAGCACGGTAAATTTCATTCGGATTTTCTACAATGTATTCATCGACGTCTTTTATATTCTCTATCTGGTCTAGTTGAATTTTACCATCAAAGTTATCATTCATAAGTTTTCTCATTATCGTCCCAACTCTTTCCACAGAACACGCATTTTCGATCTTCTTTCGTAAACCAATATTTATTGAAATTCTCGAAATTTCTCCCTTAGCCTGGCGTATATCTGCCAGTCAAGTATTAAAATACAGCATGTGACATACTTTTTCGTAACCAATACTCTCTTGTCCAAACTTGCAGGAATATTCAAACTTCGACGAGTCGGGACCGGTCACTTCGGATGCGTCACGTCGCAGTCTCCTTGCACGCAAAGGTTCAACGACTGATTGCGCAAGAGTATAGGCTCCAAATGCCAGCGCGTTTTTTCCTCTTTGCCTTTTCGCATTGGAGCAAAAGATATGCCTGAAAGCTCGTCGGGACAATATAATGAGAAGCAATTGCAGTTGCGTTGGGAGGAAAAGTGCTGCTCCCAAATACAGGGAAGCGGCATTCGCGGGATTCTCGAGAGCCCGTGGATCGCTGCCAGTACGATAATGCGGGATTCCATTAAAAATGTTCTCCTCCCGCTAATCGTGTTATCCTTTTGTGCCGCGACCGCGAGCTTTTAGTGGAATATTCCTCCTTTTTCGAGAATATAGGATATCATACATCATACAATTATTGATCGTGTATCATGATTTGATACATGTCGAGAAAAAGTTCTGTTCGTATGTGATGACACGGAGAAAACAGTATGATTGCTACAACTATACAAATAGTTATATTTGAGCCAACCATACATATAGTTGGTAAAACCAAACTGTGAGTTACTGTGATTTCTTCGAAGGTGAATGCACAATAGTATTTAGTTGCCATATTAAAGCCAATGGTGAGTAGATATTTTGGATATGGTTGCACCAGCCATGTGTACGGTTGGCGCAAATTTTACTATTTTGTATGGTTGAGACAACTATAATTTTTTCTCCATGTACGTTTCTGACCTAACCTATCCCGAAGTAATATACCTCGGGCTAGAAATTATTTCAAGTCCTGGATATTCACGAAATTTCAAAATTCAGTTTGTCTGGAATTTTGAATTCATCGCTTTTATAACGTACGGAAGTTTTTAGTTTTTATTTCCCCTTGAGTAAACGGTCATCAATTCCCATAAATTCTCATTATCTTCCACGCCATCTCGTGTAACCTGAATTTTTATGCTTCCCGGAGTAATTTCAAGACGATGACTAACACAGCCAACGAGCATGAAAAGGGTTGAAGAACTTGAGGTATATCCCGGTATGAGTCACATTCTAACTGTGCGCGCTTTAGGCATGCGTGAAAAGGACGGATTCATTGGCTTTTTATAGGATGGCACACAAGAGGTGACCCCGTTCGCGTATTATTTTCGAGTCACGCTGGGTCCCAATATTGACTCGAAGGAATGGCATATCGCCCGGGTAGTGCGGCTATCGGGTGACGCTTGATAAATACGGTACGATGTTTACACGGAATCCCGTATGCCGAATCACGAGCGCGTCCGCGAAACAAGTAAAGAACAGGCGTAAAAAATCGTACGCTTCCGACATGCGGATTTTGGAGTGAAGTGAATCGTAAAAAGCTACGTGCCGCGAATGCGAATAGCGCCTGAAATTTCATTCCAGGCGTGCGCTTCCTCGCAGCAAGTTGTAACTTGTTACGCGCGTGGGCGATAATGTCGTTTTCAGATTGATTCGTCGAGAACAGCTTGGGTACCCGAGTCAGAATTTGGATTCTCATTTACTTTTCAGGGGACTAGTCCGTGAGAAGGGAATAAGAACCAGATGTATGGCATTTTGGTTCTCATTTGAGGTTCGGAGACGCCGATTTAGACTCTACGAAAATAAACTTGAATTTATATTTATCTGACTCAAATAATAGGAGTTATACTGTCTGTAGTACAGAAAGATCGATCTTTTGCTGGAAAAGTGTCTGAATTACTGCGATCTCTAGACTTTAACTTAGATCTTTAAATTTCGACTCTAAGACATTGAAATATTAATCTAAAATATAGAACATTGAAAAAGGCACGAATTACGTTTAACAAATTTTTCGATCCAACTTGTCATTTACGAGATGAAAGATGACAACTGGTTCAGAAATTGGATCGAATTTAATCCTTTTTTGTGCTCAACTCGTCGAAACTTCGTCGCTTATCCACGAAACGAGCTCAAAATTAATATGATGGCGCGTAATACATTAGTGGTGCTCACAAGACTTCATAAAGGACAAAAAAAGTGATTCGTCGATAATTATTGTATTTCAATGTTAATCAATACGCGCCGCGCACCGTGTTTTTCAAGCTTCTCCGGACAAAAATGAGTATCGAGGAAATTTTTCGAGTTTGAAAAACTTACAGCGAGAATTGATAGGAATCGATGATGATTTATAGGAAATTATGGGAGTCAATGGCAATCAATGGGAATTGATAGGAATGGGTGTCAATTGATAGAACTTCATGGGAATCTCCAGAAATTGATGGGAATTGGTAGGAACTGATGGAAATCGATGGAAATTGATGTGAATCGACAACAATCGATAGGAATAGATGAAAATTAATAGAAATCCATAGGAGTTCATAGGAATAAATAGACATTGATAAGAATCAATCGGAATTGAAGGGAATCGATATAAAGTGATGGTAATCGATCGGCATTGTTGGAAATCGATAATAATCAGTGGGAATTGATGCGCAATTGCACGGGCATTGGTGAGAATTGATAGGATTCGATGGAAATCGATGAAAATTGATAGTAATAAATATGAATGTATAGAAATTGATGGGAATAGGTATATAGATTGATAGGAATTAATAAGAATCGATGGGAATTGCTGGAAATTGGTGCCTAACCTATTAATTCTCATGGGAATTGAATGGTTATTTATATAAATTGATAAGAATCAATGGGAAAAGATACAGTTGTTGATCGGAATCGATGGGAATCGATCTAGAAGTTGATGGGACTCGATAGGAATTCATAGGAAACCTACGGACCTAGCGGTGGGGGCGGGGGGAAGGGGGCATATGTTTTGTTATAATATAGGGAGAACATAAAAATCGGACGTGAACATCCAATTCATAAAATAAAAAAATACTGCTCAATGGCCGTTCTCGACGAGGGGAAATCGTTTCTACAATTTATTCCGCAGAAAAATGATCATGCACAAGTTTGATTTCCACGAGAGGTAACTTTACCTAAACAAAAAATTATTTAACATTTACATTCAGCTGCATTATTTTTCACTATCGAGATCATATTGAAAATTGTGGCTAAAACGCTGCATCAACTGTATAAATTTGGTTTCATTGTCTCTTCGCCTAGTTAAAAAACTGGGATAAATTATTGAAGGAATCAGAAAATTTGTGTTCTTCTCTGCTTCATCTCTGAACAAATCAAAAATCCGTTGTGGAAACATGTATCGCCCGAAACATTCATTCAAACTTGGGGGTCGAGCAAGGCAATTTCTTGATGGTATTTTTGGTCAAGCATTATTAGTTCACTAATAACAATCATCGCATTTAACGGCAAGACATCAATCAGTACACTCGGATTTGATTCTTCCGTCACGTCCACGTTACGATGTGTACACAAAAATGTATTTGTGATGGTCATCTCTCTTCCAGGAAGCCAAGCGGTGAGCTTGCCCTTTTGGAACGCCAAAGAATTTTCTTCAACATTTTCAATCTTAAATTTAGCAAGTGAATGTTCGCAAAAATGAATAAAAAACAGAGTTCCATCTAGCAGTAGGATGATAGTTCCGTAGTTCCCGATATAATGCTGAAATGGACCTGAACAAAAGCGAGATAATTTCCTGTAAATGTTTGTTAGAATACATTACTGTAACCAATCCTAAAGCCAGATATTTCGTGTACTCACTTCATCTCCAAAAAGACCCGTCACTTTCCAAGACGTCACTTCTCGAGTATCCACTGTATCCACCTGCAACCTCCAATTGGAAATTCCCTAAAACAGAACCCGTGCAAAACATCAAACCCGCGTAATCAAATAACCCTAACCCAACATTTTCCATCCCGTGTCATTTCCTCTCCTTATTTATTCATCACGCGGGGCCCACGGTTCAATCGGTTAAGTACACATGTCTGTCGAACGTGCCCCAGGCAATAAATCTTTTTTTTTTTTGTATCAAGCTTTTGTTTCTTTCCAGTTTTCCGGGCTTTCAGATAAATGGAAGGGGCGATATACATGTATAGCTAGCGCCGGAAAATCATCCGTCGCCGCAGGTAAAACCGGGCGTTGAAATACGAGAGGGAAAAAAATGCGCGGGCATCTGGTTGACCAGACACCTCGCATTAGGGTTGATATCCTAATACACTCTCGAAGATTGTCGTTCTGACCCTTCCCGAGCAAGGTAAAGTCCGCTTTTTCACCCTCGTCCGCATTTTTTCGTTTCACGGAGGGGGGAGGTTCGGGGGTGTTAACGCGATGAAATTTTCAGCCCCGGTTTTATATTGCCCGGCGTCCAGACACGAAATATCGACGGAAATAATATAATTCACGCTATCGCGATGGAGGCGAAAGTCGAGCCGGACGTAAAGTGTAACAATGCGTGTTCCTTGGCGGGAACACGCCAGGTCGATGCACCGATTAGGGCTTATCGGGGGATTTGAAGGGCTCGAAGATTGGGTCGTTAATTTGTTGATTATTTATTTGGGTGATTAGTGGGTTGTTTGAGGTTAAAAGCCGTTTCGGAATGTGGAGAGCTAGGATCTATACAAAGGACATACAAATTTTCTTATCTCCAAGTTTGCAGGTTTTTATGTTTGAACTGTTGAAAGTTATATTAAAATTATTTTATTTTTCAATATGATGTTGGCTTGTCAAAATATATATCACGATTGAACCATCAGGAATAAAGAATTTCGAATGTGAAAAATTGACAGTACTATACACGTGGGAAAATGTAAAAAAATTGAGGTCATAAAAGCACACGCTGCACACAAAAGAAATCCAAATGAGATACCCAGTTACACAAATACACATGGCGCCAAAAGTGAGGTGATACAAATTTTTTTTCATTTTCGTCTCAACAAGTAATTTTTGTGGATTACAATATAAATCCTTTCCAACTCAGAAAACGCCGAACCTTACAAATCCACTTAACCCAATGCAATCCTTTGTAATACCACAAAAACCAATACCGGGACGTCGACAAAAAACCCCATGATTCATCCCCCCCCCTAGAAACGAATCGCGGTAAACATTTTCCAATGATTTACATGCTACTAAACGAAATTGAAATGAAGCCGCCCGGCGCAAGAAAAGAAACGGCGGATTAAACCTTGACTTCCATCCATTTTCCAATTACCTTGCTTCCTCGACCAAAAAACCGCGGCTCTTTCCGTCCTGGATCATTGTCCCGGCAACTCCTCGGAGATTCGCCTCTGCACCCTGAGAACAAACGACAATAAAGGTAAATAATGTAGATAATTGTCATCGATCGTTATAAAAGTTATAGTTCTAGTACAAGAAGTACCAATTTGGAGGTTAGGTTAGAGGGTTATACAGCCCCCTCCCCCTCCCCAAAAAAATTAAGATCAGTAAAGTTAGAAAATTCAAGTCCCTTCCGAAAGAAATTTCCGTCAACTGACTGAAAACGATCGTTCAAAAAGTAGTAGACGATCGTTCAAAAAGTAGTAGATCACCAAATCTCAAGCCACGTGGAAAAGTCAAGAGTTCTTCCAAAACGAAATAGAATCGCTTTTTAACCCAATGTCTCCACACCAGTGGAACCCCGCCCTTCGCGACACCCACTCCATCATTATCTCCGAAAACATTAACAACCCCACTCTAATGCACCATGGCGAATTTTCTCCACGGGAGGAAAGACAAGCGGGGTCGAATCAATTTTCGCAACCCATGATTAATCGGCTACGGGAAAAGCGAGCAAAGTGGACACACTCAACTTTATTACGCGATCATTAATTACCGGTCTAATGCCTCACAATAACTATAACATTAATAGCCCGCTATTATTTGCCCTCCCCCGGCGTATCTTGGCGCGATTAGATAGCGTTAGTTTCGGGGTGCGCCGATCCGCGAATCCCGGGCATCGATATTCGGGTAATGGGATGACTGCTGGAAGCGTCCGAAGTCATTCAACAATGTCAGCCGAACGAGCGGTGAATAAATGAAATGCATTTCCACGGAGTGCATATTTTGATACCGGCCGGCTATTAATATCGCGCGTATGACAGTTTGACTAATGATGCCCAATAACACGAGCACGGCTTTGATATTACGAGATTAAAATCCCACGGAAAAACGGGGAAGGAATGGGAGGACTTTCGTCGTCAGCGAAATGGTTTCGAAGATGAACATTTTCTTTCGGGAGATATGGGGGTGGTGTACGGAAAAAATGATTTATATTGACGAAGCTGTGATCGTGTAAGAAAAAAGTGTGAGTTTTCTCGTGACGCCTGCGCATGCGTCAATGTCCGCCATATTTGCCGGCACTTTGTGATATTATAGTAACTGTCACTAAATTATGGAAAAAGTGTTTCCATAATCCAATGCAAATGAAAAATTGAGTTTCGCGATGATTCGAAAACATTACAACACTCAATCATAGTTGACCGTCCATTACATCCGTCACGGGGTGCGCGAAAAATGATGTTGTCCCATAAAAGCGTGAGAAGGCGCGCGGCTTTTTGCCGTGAAAAACAGGCCGAGATTGATTCACTTTCTTGACGGAGCTTTTCGTCGGGAGGAAAGACGAGTGTTTTTCTCCCGCGGGACGGAAAAAACGTGGCGCGGCAATTAGCGGGTGCGTGCAAGTCGCACGTTCAGCCGCTACTAACAAAGTTAGCTCGTCTAGCGTCGGCTGTTTGGGTTAACGAACCGCTTCGCGGTCTCGTAAACAATGTTTCTTTAAGAGCTTTTTTATTTCGAGTCACGGCTGTTTGGGATTCGAGTGTTGGTTGTGGAAATGTGGCTGGTTGGGATTTTTCTTGAAGCGTGATTAGGTTAGGTTAGAATGTTCGGCGGTCAAAAGGGGGTAGCTCACTTTACGATATTAAGGGTCATTTTTGGATGGGATTGCGTCAGCAAATCGCACTTTTGGAGGGACTTAGATTCTTTGGATTGTGCAGCTTGTGTATGAAATTGATATATCTCTAAATAGAAATTTAGAGCGCCATTTTTTTCATTTTCCACTGTAAATCGTAGTCTAGGGTTGTAGTCATTAAAATTGTACACAATTTGATTTCAGAGAAATTGCTGCGTATTTTATTCACAATAAGTCGTCGAAAATAGTATAAATCCTCTAGTGAGTGCTGAATGGCTTTTCTTACGAACGTGAAGTTTGCAAGACGAGCCGAAGGCGAGTTTTTCAATCACGTCCGTAATAAAATCTACTCTGCATTAGTTGAAGATATCATTTTTCACCACGAGGACCGAGAAATACATTTAAAGTAACAATTTTGAGGTTGAGCTGGTGAAAAAGTTTTTAAATATTTGATCTGAAAATAACATCCAAACAAAAAAGGAATGAGTTTCGTGTTATTTACTCCAGAATTTCGTAAAACACCATTCATCCGGTATATTTACATCGCGAATAATTCGACACTCTAAGAAAAGACACCCCTTGTTGAAACAACCCCAAAGCCCCGAAAATCCTTTCCCGCGTTATTCATCCTCCTCGTCGAGTTTCGCCCCAAAAAGTCGCCGTAGAGGAAAAAAAAGAACCGAACCTCATGAAAATCTCCGGCTTCCTTCGTTTTTGCGGGCGATGAGGCGAGCGAACGCTCTTTGTGCGCTCGAGAACGAGCGCCGTGTCCCACGATTTTTCGCGTTTCATTTACCGCAATGAAATCCCGAAGCGAAAAGACACCGAATAAAAAGAAAAATAGACAAAAAAGTGGTTTTTCATTTTCAGGAATGATATTACAGTAATTATTCCTATTTTCACGTCAATCTCGAACAATTTACAGAATATATCGCATTTTTAAACAATTATGAATATTTACAAACTTTTCTCTAAATTTCACTTTTTGCATGTTATATTCTTCTCAAAAATCCGAAAAAATTCGCGGAGTCACGAGATTTCGCAACCCCCTATCTTTTTTGATGATAATTATATCGTTACCTTCGTCGAGGCGAAATCGTCGCGACAAAAATACGTAGTTTCGGGCACATTTTGCGCCATTAGACGCGGGGCGTTGAGTTTCGTTTTCGAGGGCTTAATTTTCGGCAGTTTCAGTCGCCTGCGCTAACAAGCGCGCTTGCTCCCGTAATTAACAGCGCTAATTTTAATTGCTGGCCAACAAAGAGCGGATGAATATACGGATTCCCACGGGAAGCGTGCTGCGCTGATGAACGATAATGCGGCACGGGGGCTGACTTTAATTCTTTTTAGCGTCTCTCGCCCGATTCCACCTGTTTTCCGGCTTTTTTTCCCCATTTCCTCCGGACGTAGACAATGTATTTTGATGAATTTTGTAACTCATCTCGCCGGATAATCTCGCGGGCCAAAGACGAAAATTCATTATTCTTGCATTGCCTGCCTAATGCGTCGAGCTTTTTACCTTCCTTTATTCGGTGTCATTTTACTTCGGGATTTCATTGTGCACAGTTGGAAGAAAATTGTGGGAGAAAGTGAAAATAAGGATATTGAACATTTCAGTATGGAAAAATCATCAAAACACGATCTTGGAATGATTTCCATGTGCCAAATTTCCTTCTGCAAGGAAATTTATCGTTCGGAAGACTCCATAATTTCACATATTCTTTATATTTTAATATATCTACACATTAACGTTTTCCAAAATGATAGTCGTACGCATTAATTATCGCACTGTATAACATGTTTTCCCGAAAACGATGTCGTAAATTACAACTGTGATAATTTCGCTTTCGAATGCCCGGAAAAAATGAACGATGATTACGAGTTCCAAGCACTATAATAGTTTTTATGACTCCAATTTATTTTCACAGTTGTACCTTTTACCCCAAAGAATGTTTTATTTACTATTTTCATGACACTGGTTTTTTCGACATTTCACCGAGTTCGTTTTTCAACATCTCGTTTTATGTGAAAAATAACTTTCTCCGAAAAAGCCGTGCTCTGAAGTTTAACGTCTCATTTGTCTTCTTTCATTGTATTACTTCTTAGGAAAAAACTTCTTCGTGGCAGATGTGACGAAAATGATTTTCTGTCGATGTTATGTATCATAATTATCGTTATATTGCTATAATATATCATGGGTGATGCTACATCGATATCAATTTCTTCAAATGAGTCATTGTGGGTCTTTCAGAGTACGAAATATTCCATGAACGATAATCTAAATAGGTCATAAATAATTTGGAATGATAATTATCATTGAAAACTGAAATTTCGATGCAAATAAACAAGTGTCAGTATTAAATAAGACTTCAGAAGCTTAATCAAAGGTGACCTTGGAGAGTCCCAAATAAATCGTAGTTCATGGGGATATTCTGTCGTGTGCACAAATCGTTGGTGCATGATACCTAATTTCATAATCAATAGTATGTCCAAGATGTCATGTAAAGTAATGTGCGAATTGCTGTATGTAGCACTATTGAATTGATTGCATCTGATGCCTGAAATTTTCATCTGTGTCGAAAAGTATTAGTATCATTCAAAATTGGGATATTCTTTACAATATCAACATTTTTCAAAAAAAGAAACGAAATATTACGTTTCGATTGTCCAAGTCAGGTAAAACTCCAAGCGAGATAAGGGGAATCCCTATCTTGAGATTTTTACATCAGAACAGAATCGAAAAAAAATTGTTCTTCGACTACGGAAATCGTAAATTCCAAAGAACCAAGGTTCTCATTCGAGCAAACCCTAACTAATCAAAACCTAATGCATGCAGAAAGAGACAAATTTTGGACTTTATTTTTATTGATAATAAAATTCATTTCCCGAAAATAAAAGTATTCATTGAAATTAATTTAATAAATTATTTTACTATCTACAAAAAAATTGTATCGGTCCAATTCAGATTGCTGATATTAAATGTTTCATGTAAG
>JAPYZK010003686.1:0-11488 GCA_030522785.1 Platygaster equestris
TTGAACGTCGCCATTAAATATATATATAGATATATGATACAATGTTCTTGGTCGGCCATTTGTAGGTATTCGGACAGGACATGCGCGATAGAGCAGCGCAAAATTAAAAATCAGCCATTTACCCCGTGTAAATTTAAATGTCGCGCTGCTGCAGCACGCATGTCTTGTCCCAATACCTACAAATGGCGCGGTTCAATTGGTGTCAGAGTACTAGTGGTGGGGGAATAGGAATCAGCTATCCAGTGTATTTTACAAATCAGTGCGTGTTTCACACACCTTTTGTGCAGCTTATTCGCCTTCCTTGTCAGATTCATTATGTAGTGCTATTTTCTGCGCTCTTTTTTTCTTATTTTAGTATACTGTATTACTTGACATTGCTGTTACATTACATTCTGTACAATTGTGTACAATTCTGTAAATTTCAGTTCCGCTGAGCACCGCATAAATCACAGTAAATTGCAGTAAATGTCGGTATATTTTGGTGTCTGCATTTGTTGTGCACTGACTACACTTTTGACAATTCCGTGTTATTTTTAACAGTAAAACACTAATTCCTTGCAAAACAACAAATGAAAGATATGGTTTCGTCGATGTCGCCGTTTATGGTGAGTAATTCTGCAAATTTCGTGGGTCGAGTTATTGAGCACAAGTATGACGGTACTTGATTTTCATTGTTTTTAATAAGAAATAATTGTCAAATGCGTTATTTTTACAGGACGTCGAAAGTTCTCGAACCTACATTGACGAGCTTTACTCTCAAGATCCACGAAAATGTTTAGAGGCTCTAATGTAAGTGTCGAAAATTTAACTTAACCTCTCTCGTTTACCAACATTCAAATTTCATTCAAAAAACTGGTGTTCAATAACTGCAAACGAAAAAAAAATGTATGCAGTTCTTCTAACTGTGGAATTTTTAGAATTAAGACTTGCTATATAACTGGTTAAAGATCAGCAAAAATTTTCCGAAGTATATAAGTATGCAAAACAGTCAATTTCTGCAAGATTTACTCAGAAGTTTGGGGAGTGTAAAAACTGTGGCGGCTCCGATAAATGTTTAATTATGTGTTTCTAATGATTGACAGTTGTCTGAAAAATTCAGTCATTGGGAGCAATCGACAAAAAGGATCAGTGATAGCACAAGGAGTTGTTCCACGACTATTGCAATTATTGGGAGAGTCGTCAGGCTCGATCGGGGATGAAATTCGTTTAGAATCCGCAGTCACTTTAGGTTCGCTTGCCAAAGGAACGGACCAGCATGTGCTGGCTTTGATCGATTTGGGAGTCGTTCCATTAATACTCCAGGTTCTACTGATGACTCCCCTGGGCGAAACCGTAGATGCCAAAAGCAAACTTCGAACTTCCGACTTAATAATCGAAGCCTGCTTAAGATGTTTGCGTACGGTTTTCCAGCACAATGCGGCCCCGGTTCACACTGTTTATCAGGACCCCACTTTAGTTCCTCGATTACTCTCCCTTGCCACTCGTTCCGTGACCTGCCAAATTTGCATCGCCACCATTTTAACCACTGCGTGCAAGGTATTTTTTTTATAAATCAGGAGTATAGTCAACAAAATTTTTCAGAGGAAATTTTGATAAAAAGTTTTAGAAGATACAATAAAAATGAGTCTCGTCAAGTTGATTTATGAATTATCATCTATGAATTGGTATCATGTTTATTATTTGTTACTAAAAAATTAACGTGTTTGAATCCCATTTTTTGTTAATACAATTGCAGACTGCAGAAGAACAGGAAGCACTATCAAAAGGCGGAGCAGTCGAAACGCTTGCCGCACAATTAGATTCGAGTCTCGCCGACGTGCAACTGCCGGCGTTGGCTTGTCTGGCCAACATGTGCTACCAGAACCATGCGGTGTCCATGATGGTGGCCTCGGCGACGACTAACAACTCGGCCCAGGGAAAACTCGTGCCCGTGGCCCTGGGCCAGCTGATGGGCCGTGAACGTAGTTCCCTGGTACAGCTAGAAGCCGCCCGGTGCGTGGCCTACATGCACCGAGCTGAAGCGTTGCCCTCGACGGATCACCGGGTCATTTATCGCGCCCTGCCTTGTCTCGTGCGATTGTGCCACCGGGACCGACCTCCTCGGGAGCGCGTCGCTGCCGCGGAAACCCTCGCCTACCTCACTGAAGTCGACATCGAGCTCCAGCGTTTGGCTTCCATCAGTAATCATCTCATTCCTACCCTTGCCGAGTTCCTGAGGCCCCATTCTCAGGTGATATATTCGTCACATGTTTTGTTACACCAGGAGCGATAGGCCTACACAATCTTACAGATCTATAATACCCTTTTGATTATTGTTAAAAAAAAGGTGCAAGATGCTACACTCTGCCAAGACATGCGACAAGCCGCGTTCAGGGCATTTGCATCATTGGGAGCAAACGACGAAGACATACGCAAGCGCATTATCGAGACTGAAAACTTGATGGAACAGGTGGTGGCTGGATTGCAGGATCCTGGGGGTCCTCGCGTTCGTTTGGCGGCTGTTAGGTGCCTACATTCACTCTCGCGAAGTGTCCAACAATTACGAACGACTTTTCAAGATCACGCCGTGTGGAGACCTCTCATGCAGCTTCTGCACGGCGCAGATAAAGGCTTGGAAAGTAAGTTTCTCTACATATTTTGAATTTACCATGATCAAAATTGACATCATTGCCGTCATTTTGACATTCCTCATGAAGTTTCAGTTCCAATTGCGTGTCATTAAAATTGATAAGTTATAAGAATTGTGATAAGCAAAAATATCAGACATTTAATGGAGCAATCAACAGTTCCGTTATTTCCAGGCCGAGGGGAAGGGGAGGAAGACTTGTTGACAGTGGCGTCCAGCACCTTGTGCAATTTGCTGCTGGAGTTCAGTCCGAGCAAAGAGCCAATTCTGGAATCGGGAGGTGTCGAACTTCTTTGCTCGCTGACGAAAAGGCCGGATCCGGCGTTGCGACTCAACGGCATTTGGGCCCTGATGAACGTCGCCTTCCAAGCCGAGCAACGCGTGAAATCGCAAATTCTCTCTTGTCTTGGCACCGACCAGATTTTCCGTCTCCTCGTCGATCCTGAATTGGCTGTGCTGATGAAAACTCTGGGACTTTTGAGAAATTTACTTTCCACGAAAGCTCACATCGATCGCATCATGGGGGAGCATTCGGCCCACGTGATGCAAGCCGTAATTTTGGTGCTCGAAGACCCGAAACACCCGGCCGACGTCAAAGAACAGGCCCTTTGCATTTTGGCCAATGTGGCCGATGGAGATAGAGCGAGGGATCACATAATGGCCAACGAAGACGTTCTCAAGAAACTCATGGATTACATGGTTAGTACACCTTCGGTGAAAAGCGAAAATTTGAACGCAGAAATTTCAAGTATTAGAAATCGATTATTATTCCCAAAAATGAATAGAAATAGACGTAAATGGAGCTTTTTCGGAAATTCATGGTGATGAATGTAACTTGACAAATTTTGAAATTTATTTTTCATTTGTCATGTTCCAGATGCATAGCAATGTTAAACTGCAAGTCGCCGCAATATTTTGCGTATGTAATTTAGTCTGGAAAGAAGAACCCGGTGCTCTAATAAGACAGGCACGTTTGAGGGATTTAGGACTTTACCGTATTTTGCAGCAATTACGTCATACAAAAGATTCACAGTTATTCGATAAGTAAGTCGTTAAATTAAGATACGTTATGCAATGTTCACCAATAACAATTTTTTTCCCTTTTTTTTTCAGAGTAAAAACTGCTCTGACGCAATTTGATCCTTAAACTATGGAAAACATCAGAATCCGTCTTTAGATTTTTTACAATAATTAGAACTGATGATTTTGTGAATTATAATTTCACTCTGTGATAACGCATCGATTGGAGGGAAAATTGATTAAGTTAATGATTGAAGGACAGGATAGAGACTTTTATTTTCAAGAAAACAACGATTGATGATCAGTCTTTGTGCAATATATGTACGTCGAATTTGTGTCTCCTGGCTTATGTCATTTTTAAGAGTAATTTTAATTGATCGTGAAGAAGAAAATGAGTAACGCGTACTTGTTCAATACTGTGCTTGTCTTATTTATTTTGTGACTCGATATATTTCTTTTAATTACAATTTTCGCAGTGAAAAATGCATTGGAATGTAATGTTTTTCATCGCAAATCAACAAAGAATGTTTTTTTTTTTTTTTAGACAAAGAATTATAGTCATATTTTAGAGTAATTTAATTATTTATGACTAGTTTAAAATCGTTTGACTTTGGTGCACGGTGTCATGGCATATGCAGATTTTTTAGTGTACTTCGTGGTTTCTATGAACAGTTATTACAGTGGCAAAATGGACCATTATTTTCATTTCACGTTTTCTTAGTTTTTCTGAGCAATCTGGAAAAATAGTGAAATATTGTTCAAGAATACGACAGATTAATAAAATTCTACACATCTTGAAACGCTTGAAATGATTGAATTTTTTTAATTCTCGTGTTTTTTCATGAAATGGAAAATTTCAATGACTGCAATGATTTGCAGAAACGAAATATGCTTCTTTTTGTGACAGTAATAACGCTTCATTTTTATTGGGTAACGTAGTCGATTGTTCAATGACTGTAGAAAGACGTATGACAATGTTCAAAATGTCTTCAATACACGTTTTATTAGTTTTTTCGGAAAATCTGCATTTGTCGATTTCTTTGGTACAGTGGCATTCACAAAATTACACGAAAGTCATTTGATTTGTACAAAGCTGAGCTGCGTGTATTTAATACTCAATGACTAGAATCGAAAAAATAATGTTCAACTCATTCAAGAGAATGACTACTCGGGCGTGAATAAATTTTATACGAAATTTTAACCTTTTTGGTTAATGTTAAACACTTGAACCAATAACTTATGACTTTAATTGCTCAGCTTTGTTACGTGAAATTACTTACTTCGAAAGAAAATTATACTAAAATATTTGATAGAATGTGACAGTACTAAATTACTCAAATTTTTAAGTACAACGCATAAAATCGATAATCATCATGAACATTAAAAATAAAACGAAAGAATTTACAAAAGTGAACACGTTGCAAATTCATTGAAAACCTTTCTAAATGCCCAATAAAATAGAACACAATTTGAGATTCTTCAAAATAAAGGGATAGTTCGCTTCAATTGTTTCTTCTTTTGAGAATATGAAATTCAAGCGGCGTTGCTGTCTTTGGTGAGATTTTCCAAAGCAGGATTGTTGAGTGGGTCTAGTTCAGCGAACAAATCCATCCACGATGTTTTCTTCTGTTTCTCGTTCTTATTTTTCACCCGTGGATAAACAAATGCACGAAAAATAACTTTTTTAGTATCTATTATTTGTATTATTTTGAAAAAGTTAAATCATTAGTATACTGAAAGAAAAAACATGCTTTCACACAACATGAGAATTGAAACAGCTAATAAGGTTATAAATATAATATTCGAAAATCTTACCAGATCAAATTCGGCACTTTTTCCCTCGGGATTCAAAATATCCCCAAGACTCTGCTTCAGTAGATCCGAGGGCAAAAATGTATCGCCGGCATCCCACTCCATGCAGCCACTCGGCCCCTCCCCCAGAATGTCATTCAGCAGCTGCGCATTTTCCGATGAAAGCTGCTCAAAATGTGGACTTTTCACTTGGCCAATGCCTTTGGAAGACAACGACTCCATGGTCAAATTCAAGTCAGCGATGCTTTTCTGCATATCGAGCAGACCCGTGGGGTCTTCCAAAGTGAACTTGTTTTTCTCAGTCTTCAAGTTGTCGAAAAGATCGTAAAATTCCTTTTCTGATTTTTGCTTCTCCGACGACGTGCTCGCGCCTATGTCCAATAATTGGTCGTCGGATTTTTCGTGCTCCCGGGGTTTGGCTTCCTGCGCTTCCTCGACGTCGCGGTACTCGTCAAAGAAAAGAAGCTTGTCTTTGTCGTCTAGATCGTCGTCACCGCCAGTTTCCTGGGCTAGTTTTAGGGATGTTTCAGCGAGTTCGCGAACGACCATGAAGTCGTAGCGTTGGTAACCTTTAAAGCTGTTGGCGATGGTGGAATAAGCTTGGGCAGATTTTTTCGTGAAGCCTAGAAGGGTGTTTTGGTAAAGGACCAGGGCGTGGCTGAACATGTTGCAACGGGCCGCGGCTAAAAGGTCGATCTTCTGCAGGCAGTCGAGGGCCAAGCTGTCGAAGGCTGTTTTTCCCCTGGAAAACGTTTAATTTGAATTCAAACAGAAAGAAACAATCCTGGTGATCAAGTCAATCGAAATTAGTTCATTTTTAAGACTATTCGACATTTTTGAATATCTAAAGAATTCTGAAATTGAATTTCTAGTAATTCTTGGCTGAAGCCTTTAAAATCATTGTAACTATTACCTTTTCATAACAGAATCTGTCAGCATATTATCAATAAATATTCATGTTATGCGTATATTATAAATAATATGAAAATGATACTTTGATGTATTGTTTATTGAGATGCTCACAATTTCACTCGAGATTGAACTTTTCGAAACTTCTGCAACTGTTTTGAAGTGTCGGGGTCCAATTCTTGAGAAACATTTTTCATCCAGGACAAAGCTGCTCTGTATTCCGTTCTCGATTTTTCCATAGCCTGGATCGTTTGCAACGTGTCTTCGATCGCGCGTTGCCGGAAAGTTTCTACTTCCTGATACAGTCGAACCAAAGGTCCCCGAAGAGTCAACCGTTGTTGCCCAGAGTAAGACAAAGATTTTCCCACAGCCGACATCATTTTTCCAGCTCTCGTTTTGTCCTGCTTTCCAGCTTCTTTTAAAAAACGTCCCATGGCATTTTCTTCTTGTGCTAAGTCTACAATTTATTATAGTGTTAATTAAAAAAGATAATCACAAACTGTTCAAAAATTATAAAAACAAATATCAATATCTGAAAAGTATAATGTATAAATAAATTAACTGTCATCTGTATATGGTAAAAAAAACGTACTGCATAATCTTTCTTGATATTTGTCAATAACCCTTTGCAAATATGCACAGGAATCTTGAATACTGCGAAATAATTCCAGTTTTGCATCAAGCTCCGCGTCGGACGCAATTATACATTCGTCTTCTTTTTTTCCAAGTTTACGAGACAACGTTTGTTTGGTAACCCAAAAATGATGTTGCATTTTGGTGATGGGAGAATCGTCATTTTCACTTTTTTGTACCCAACGATCGAAAGAATTTCCTGACATTCCTGGTCCTTGTTCATTACGTTCACTGAGAAATCGAAAAAATATTCAGACTCAAGTGACTGTAAGTGTACGAAATTACAAATTCAAAATAATGCAGTGGACAAACTATTGTCATGCATATTTACTGATTATGGTTGACAGAAAAACCTTATCGCAGTACGTAGAACATAATAATATCGTTGCACTTCAACACCTTGTCCACGTAAAAAACATTCATTTTTTTTTACTTGGGCGAGAATTTCAGATCTACAATCTACATAAACGAAATTTTCAAGTACTCACTAAACGTTCATATTTGGCAACGAGTACATTTTGTCATTCGACAAATGTAATTTAATGAATTAACTCAAATTCATGAATATGACGGACGTAATATCTGACAGGTCTGACAGCAACACAACAACAACAACCGCCATGTTCGTCCATGTTACGCACAGCTATAACTCAGTTATACTCTCACTAACTCTCACTACTCACTGTCACAGTCACTATTGCAATTCGAAATTTCGCGTGGAGAAAAGTTGGCAATATAATATCACAATTGTGACAATAATGCAAATGCGCATGCGCAAAATAATATGTATCCGGTATCGGAAACATTTCAACGTTGACTATTACTATTTTAGATTAGTGAAAATTCAAAAACATTGAAATAAATTCCAGGATTTTATGATATATTTGGGGTTAATTTTTTAACCCTTACCTCTTTCGAGTATTGAAGAATTCAGAATTTTGAAGAGTTCAATTTTCGATTTTGGAATTTAAAGAAGTCTCCCAAAAATGTTAAATTGGAAAATTTTTGCATTTGAGCGTTCCAATTAAAAATTCAAAGATCTCAGATTTGTCAGTTGAAGAAATTCAAAATCATACTGAAAAACATGAAAATGGTGAAAAGCAGAAATGGGTGGCGGACTGATCCTCAATACCAGAAAGCAATTTTGATATGAAAATTGCATTTATTCAATAAATGTACGGCATTTAAAAACTATGCCAGGATTTACAAGATTATTGGTCGCTTGGTACTTTCATTAATTAATTTTCATATTCAGGTATTGGCATGGAACTGAAATGCTGTAATGCACTGTTTGCAGAGGAAACCACCAAATTGAAAACGGGATGAACAGCTTCTAGAGCATTAAATTCTTCTTCAAGTATTTTTGGTCTGAGAGAATGTTGGGCAATGGATAATCCACTCAAAATGTAACAAGTATGATAAACGTCCCGATGCCTGAAAATCACGAATGAGTATATGTATTATATATATGTATTTATCAAGTTCATTAAAATTCATTTCAAAAATCAGAAAAATGAATAAGTAAAGGAGAGCTTTGATAAGTATTTGGAAATTTATCAATTTAAACATCCGAAACTTGGAAGATGTCAAAAAAAAAAGATAAAGCCTATTACTTGAAAATTTACAAATTTAATGAGTGAAATTTGAAAGCTTCAAAAGTTTGGAACAGGAAATTTGCAAAGTTATAAAATCGAATGAAAAGCACTGCTTCCAGGAGTTTCTTTTTTTACAGAATTTCAGAAAAACATTCAGTAGTAATTTCTCAGCGTCAATGAATTTCATAAGAGCAGGGAAGGTTTTCAATTTAAATCTAAATCTTGAATAGAAAGAAACATAAGAAGTGTAGTACTTTTCGGGTTTGTCAAGAAGTCCTCCATAAGCGTGTTGACAGCACAAAATTAAGTACTCTTGAATGGCATATTGGTCATATAACCACGAGTCTTTGTCAAATGCAATTCCCTGTTTTTCCAAAATTGCGTATAACAAGGGAAAAGATGCTCCTTGCCAAAAAGAGTAACAACCATCCACAAGTTTGTTTGTTCGACCTTGGAAACCTCCTTCTAGTCGCATTTGTTTGTTGACGATCCATCTCTGAAGAAAAAAACTAATCAATTCAGAGCAGCTTGTAAATATACTAACAATAACTTCAAGAAGTGGAATAATAGTTACAAATTCATTCCACTATCCATTGTTTCACTTTTTTCTATTTCCTGATTTCATGATGAAATTGTATTCAAACAATATAAATTATACTGTTTGAATAATACTGTATAATACATTTCATTTTCCAACTATATTATTCATTTTTGTACTTCATCAAATTTCATAGATATATTTTTTACCCATCTCTCAAATTTTAAGATTCAAGTGTTTTAATTTTCGTGTTTTTTTCCATAGAACTACTTTGTCTTATCTCTCTTGATTTTATGTTTGATGTTTTATACAAAGTTGGAAAAAGGAGGAATTATTTCTTTTAAACAAGTATTGTAAAATCTAGTGAACCAATTCGCTGGTAACTATTGTAGCTCAAATACATTCTACAAAATTATTCAAAATTTGCAGTGCTTTTGTGAATTGCAAAGCTATAACTTTTGATTTTTGGGAATCAACTGAGAAATCATACATTTTTCATATTTTTCATATTCTGCAAACTGTACCAGAAATGCAGGTAAGTTGCATAAATTAGCACAACCAAGCAAAACAAGGGTTGCTAAACTGCAGTATGAATATCCACCATGGGCTTCCATTCCAGGGTAACCACCAAACCCGCCCTCCCAGGTCTGACAACTAAGTATCCATTTTTCTGTATTTTGAAACATTTTTGGCGTATAAATGTTCGTCAATTTTGCTACAGCCAAAGCACAATACACTCCACGTGTATCGACTTCTCCATCTTCGTGCATTATAAAACTTCCATCTTTTTGGAGTAGGGTTTTGAAAAATTTACTGAGAGTTTCCCTGAAAATTTTCAAAATGATTCATTCACGATTGTCTAAATGATAAAAAAAAATGAAAATTGCTATTAATTAATACATAAACATGTAAAAAATCTGAACAGTTGAACTGTAAAATTGTAAGGATTTTAAAATTCTCAATATTTTCAAATTCCAGTCAGTTCTCAATCAGATGACCTGATTGATGAATCTGAACTGATTTATGAAATTCAATACAATTTATACCTATTAATCATGTTGTAAGCTTCTTCAGTCCCAATAATACAAAGACTACTGACGGCTGCATAGGTTGTTGCAAGATGAGGCATTTGACCTGGACCACCTCCAAAACCTCCACTTGGAGATTGACATCTTCCCAGAAATTTGGCTACTTTCGAATAATCCTCTTCATCTAATTTCACATCTAATATTGACAGGGAATGTAATATCCAAAAACAAAACCATGGTCTACTCGAGTCGAGGCTCTGCAAAATTTATAAATGATAATTTTTTTCTCGCATATTTCCAAAATTGAAACAAGAATAATTCGAAATAATCTTTAAATTACCTCCCAGTTGGAAGACAAATGAGATAAAGATCCCTTTAAAAACTTTACATGTTTGTCTCTGTGTAAAATTGGCCGCTTGTTCAGCGAATACAGATAGAGAACTTTTTTCTCGACCTTTTGCTGGAAAAATGTTCGCAATTAGCATTAAAAACCTTTGCTCAGTTACATGTGATACTGTACTGTATTCTCGAATTAGGGGCCGTCCATAAAATACGTCACACGATTGAAAAGAGACACAAATACAATTTCTGTCTTGTAAAAGAGAGACGCGAATATCAAAAAATGTGACGTATTTTATGAACTGCCCCTTATATGAACACTAAAACAAATTTATACCTGTTCGAAAACCGTGGCTGTTTCATGCCCTTCAGGGTCAATTTTTTCAGCGAAAATATCTTGGTATTTTCGCAAATTTGGATCTTCCGGTGTCATAATTTTGGTCGATCGCGAAAATCGTTTGATCTGCGAGAAATTGGAACGATAACGATTGGACTTCATTAAAAAAGTTCATAAAACACCGAAAGGCAAGATTTAGTCTAAAAAAAATTGTGGTTAGTTTTCACGCCATCAAATTGATGTATTCGCATTAGAAAGCAATAATTTCAACATTATTTTCAAGAGTACAACTTACTGAACTCTTGCTGCAGCGAAGAGGAGTATGTATAATATTAGAATGCAGAGTTGCTCAAATGTCATTTTCTCGTTTCTGCCATTGTTAGAACGTTTTGGGACGAAAAATGGTGAAGTTCGTTTGATGAGCGTATTGTTATTGTAAACTTTGATTGCTTACAAACTTGTATTTTAAATATTTTATTATTTTATACCGATAAGTATTAAAAAAAATAAAACGCATCACACATCACACGCAATGCACGCAATACGCATTGTCAGGGGGTACTCACTCCCTATGATCCTAATGTAGACCGAAACGATCGACGCGCCCTCGCACTGTGTGCATGCACACGCAGGAACTAAAACGGGAACGGA
>JAPYZK010003687.1:0-11485 GCA_030522785.1 Platygaster equestris
CGGGATTCGAACCCGTCTCCTCCGCTTTCAGTGGTCCCAGCCGACCAATCGCCGCGCAGTACCGTTTAGCAACTGGTCCGCTTGACCACCGAAGCGGTTGAATGTCCGTAATATTTTTAAAACTATAAAAACTTAAATATATTATGAATTTTTCATATTTTTCGCGAGTTTTTAAAAATTAATCATTTTTCAAAAAGTTTACTCTCGACTGAAATTGCGAAACAAGTTTAAATTCATTAAATGTTGCATCATTTTGTTCAAACTTAAGCAATTATAATAAATCTAAAAAATGCGCGTCAATTTGTCACTCAAAATTTCTATAACTCGTCAAAATTTGTAAAATTTTTCTAAAATGGGACAAATCCTCGTATTTATAAAATGAAGAATATCAATATTTTCAATAATTCGCATAAATTGAAAACACTGTCAAATAATCTATGAAAATTCATCTCATAAAACCTAAAAATCGCACAAATTTGCATATTTTTAATTCGAAAAACATGCAGGAAAATTCTGATTTCCGAAATTCATAAGTTTTATGTTCTCCAACAAATTGTTATTTTTTCTAAAATCGTTAAAAAATATCGATATTCACCACCAACACACACAAAATGATAGGTATTGTGAATATCAGAATTTTATTAAATTATTTATAAGTTTCCCACCCATAAATCGCCAAAAATTTGAAAAAAAATCTCACCCCTTTTTTAACACCCACATTTTACGATCCTAAGTGAAAATTCAACACCAACTATAGTTCAATAAATAATACTAAAATAAATAAATGATAGATAATACACTAAACTGGATTTTCGTAACAAAATAATACGGAAATTAACAAAAAAACAACACATTGTTTACTTACGGATCGCACGATTAAGCAAAAAATTCAACTTGTGATAGCCGAAACAACATGGATTGATATGCGTTTCAGCGAAATCAAGAATGGATTTTTTACCCCGATTTTTATATCGGGGTTGACGTCGGGAATTTTCATGTCGCCCGAAGTCCAGCTTCATATTTTTTTTTTTTCGAATTGGGGCGACGATTCGAAATCCCGAAATATTTTTCCGACTGTAAAGAACTGACAAAGTCGAAGTTACTAAGGCGGCGCTCTCCGATTTTTGTTTACAAACATCACGAAAACCGAGAAATCGAATTCCCACGGCCCGCAAGATCATGAAAACAGCGTACAAAATAGAGAACACAAAATTTATCAAAATTTATTTATTTATTAAATATTACGTATTTCAAAATGAACCGAATAAATAACAACGAATAAAACAAATTATCAATGGAAACCAAAAATATGCATTTAAAAAAGTCTGTAATTTTGACGTATCCAGATTTTGACATTTTGGATGATTTTTTTGCATGAAAATCGCGTAAATCGTGTATTTATTTGAACTTGTCACATTTTTTATCATCATTTTGATAACACAAAGTGATATTTTTTTTAAATATTACTGTTTTTGGCTCTAAGCAACACGAATTCGAATTCAATAAATAAATGATGATGAATAAAATGTGATGTTTCGAAGTTTCATAACAGAAATTAGAATGTGTACAGAAATGAATAAAACTGAATGTTTCATTCATACCTCGATCCTATGTATTTATCGTTGTAAAACGTGTGAAAAAACACTTGGAATTCGTTATGTTGGACGAATTTTCCAAAAAACTTAAACTAAACGCGAGTTTACGACAGTTTTCGCGCTTTTTTCCGATGGGATTGGACTACATAAATAACGTGTTATGGCTTCAAGTATTTCCTAAAGACTGCTACAGACTGCTAAAGACTAATCAGTTTTCGGGGGTTTCGGGGCTTTCGATGTTTTGAGTTTTCAGCGCTTCCACGATTTCGCGCGTAACTATACTATTTCGTCCACCATTCGAGCTTTTGCTCGGTAGATAAAACTTGTTGAAAACGAAAGAAAATTTGAAACT
This sequence comes from Platygaster equestris, assembly GCA_030522785.1. Lineage (NCBI taxonomy): Eukaryota > Metazoa > Arthropoda > Insecta > Hymenoptera > Platygastridae > Platygaster > Platygaster equestris. Next base: position 1,948 of record JAPYZK010003687.1, read on the forward strand.
TTGATGAAAAAAATACCGATTTTGGAACATTCACAAATTTTTCTTTTATCGTGTGCATTTTAATGTTTCGAATTTCATATTATTCACATTTTCGATCTATTATACATTTTGTATCGTAAAATATTTAAAATCAAAATTTTTATTATTCGTATTCTTTAATTTTTAGACGAAAGATTTCTCATTTCGAAACTTCCGGAATTTAGTGGCAAGCATATTTTTATATTTTTTAATTATACATTATAACAGAAACAGATTAGAATTTTCATTCCGAAACTTATTTCTGGAAACGTTATAATAAAAATGCATTCTCAAAAGGGAAAACTTCAATTAAAATATTGTTAATCTAACCGAATTTTCGTAGTTCAATTTTCTTTCGGCCTTGCTAAAATATAAATTCTTATCTCCCTGGAATGGAGCAAACGGGGCTGCAAAATTTTACAACACAGCTTTTAACGACGTCGCACTTTTTAATGAGACAAAGTATCGATGTCGATCAATTGCAACAAGTTGCTAATCTAAAATTAAGTTGATCCACATCTATTTTTAATTTTACGATTCATGCGGGATTTTCTCAAATGCTTTTCAAAACAGACGTTCCAATTTTGTGTACCTGCGATTTTCCGTTCCCGATTAAGCGAAAAATTCGTTTGGATTTTTTATTTCGTTAGCGACTAAAATTATTTTCGCTGTATTACGAATCGAATTGATTATTACTGGAAAACATTTTTAGTTAAAATAATTATAATAAAATTATTATTTTACTTGATTGTTATCAAATTTAAAGGTTGATACAGAGTTTTCAACATTTTTGTAGTTGGAAATTAGGTGTAATGAAAATTTTCGGTTTTAGTGGATCGAATGAGAGAATTTTTCAACTCGCAATGATTTTCATCTTTTCCAGGTTTTTTTATAAAAATCGATGACAAAAAAATTAAAAAATGTTGTGTTTTTATATTATACCTATATTTGTCAAGATAACTGATATTGTTTGTATAATTTTGAAAACCAAAATTTCAAATTGGTCATAATTTTCATCTAACGTTTCCAAAATTTCTCAATTTTGTTTAGTTAAAAATTTCATCAGTCAACTCCATGAACTAGATTTTTCTAAAATAAGGACATCTGTCAATTTTTCATATGTAAAAATTAATAGTAAATTGAAAATTTTTCATTGCAAATATTTAGTTCCAATTTATAAGTAGGTAAAAACACTAGAAAATTACTTAATTTCAAAACAGAGAAATCACAAATTAATTTCCAACATCAAAAATCAAAGAAAATTGTGAAATTTCGAGATTTTTCAACTTAAAATATTAGATTATCTAGATTTCATTACTTTGGAATAAACGCTTAAAAATTTTTTATTTCCATTTATTTAAATTTCAAAAATTCTAGATTTACTAATTTTAAATTAACAGAATTTATAAATAATAACTGCCACATTTTTCAACATCAGAACTTTCAAATTTTCATACTTTTTAACTTTTGATATTAACTTTCTAATGTTCAGGAATTTTTCAGATTTGAAATTTATCTCATACGAGTTTTTTAATTATCAATTTTATTGTTTTCATTTCAAAGTTGAACTTTTCAATTTCAAAACTGAAAAATTTACATTTGGAACAATAAATTATCAATCTTTTAAAATCAAAATCTCTATTCTTGAAGATACTGCAAATTCCCTAATTTTCAAACTTTCAACTTTCATTTCTATAATTCGAAATTCGAATCTCAAGGGTTATGCAAATTTTTCAAGTATAAATGTTGAATTGTGCAAATTTTATGAATTTTGCATATCAATTTCAAAGCCTCAAGTTTTTAGATGTTATTAATTGTTCTTCACAAATTCCACGAACTCGATTCGAAAAGGTATCAAACTTCCAAAACTGAATTTACAAATTCGACTTCGAAATCAACAATTTTTGACATTAAAAATTTCAAACTTCTCAGGCTATTACGAGACAAATTATAAAAATCAATAACCAATAAAAATATCAACTGTCTCGACATAAAAAATTAATGTCAAACATCCACAATAAAATTATTACATGATAATGACATTTCATCCAACTGCATTAGAATCAAACCAATTTTATAAAAATTTGAACAATCAGTCAATAATTATATGCATAAAACAAATATTACTACATACATAAATCAATTGATTCCACAAATTCGCAAATTGTGTCATACATAAACAAAAATTTCCTAAAACATATGCATCAAACAAATGACAACCCAAAAACCCCAAACACCTAAAGTTTCCCAAAATTACAAAAAACATCCCAAAACCACCAAACACACTCCTCATTTCCAACAAAACATCCACAAACATTCAATTAAAACATTCCAATTCTCCCCATTCTTCCAAATAAATGACAAACAAAGATCGCATTTTAAACATTGAACCCTCTCCCCCGAACAAAACTCTCGTCATATGGTAACGTCGCGCTATGCACCAATGCACTCCTTTTAAAAAAACCAAAACCCAAAAAACCCAACCAAAAACCCCTCTTCTCAGAATCTCCCCAAAAACTTACCTTTATTTTTCGTCTCCGGTGAAGGCTTGTCATTTGACCCGGCCGTTACAGACATTTTGCCCCCTTGAGCCCAAATGCGAAAAAAATCGCAAATTCGTCAACAGATCTTCACGGCGTTCTGCACATCCACCACTTATTCAATATCGTAAAGAGTTTTGTAACACCTAACTATTCGCGTCGAACCTTAATTTTAGTACTGTTTAATATCACAGACGGTTTGTTTTATTTTTTACATCTAGAACGAATCTTTTTTTTTTTTGGGCAAAAACGCGAGAGAGGAAAATGTTTACTTGCGAGAGCTGTTTTTTAAACGCGCGACAACAACAACGCGACGAATCACGATTCAGGGCAACGGGTACTCGGCATTCATATTCGCTGGCGTTTTTCTTTGATCGACCACCGCCGTTTCGTCCTAATTGATTTTTTAAAAAATAATTTCAATCACACTAGGAAAATAGAAAATGGCGCAGCGAACAGTGGACGATTCGACTTCGGCTGACTTCGGTTGTTTTGCCGAGGCGCGGTCGGAATTTCGATGAAGAGAGAAGGAAGTATGGAGTAAAATGGGAAAATGCGTGAGAACGACGAGGCTAGAGTTCTGTGTCTTCCGTTTTTTATAACAGTGTAGGTAACAAAGATTGCTGCTTTATCGGCGGAAAACGCAGCGCGAGAGGTGACGCCCTCGGAGATAGCGAAAAAGATTTCGAATAAATTTTCGAAATGAATATAAACGAACGTTTTCGTTATGTTACGTTACTTTAAAATATAATTGTAATGTTAGTTTTACACTCAATTTGAAACTCTACCGACTCTGACTAGAATTTTGTTCAAAACAAATAATTTTCTAAAAATAGGTGATAAATTTTTTAGTGGTGCATTTTTTTCAAGAAACGGTACAAAAAATGCTTTCAAGAATCTAAAAATCGAAAGAGAGCAATTTTTCGATTGTGGAAGACCAATTCTACATGTAAGCATTTAATTTATACTTATCTGCAGTTTTTTCGTTGATGAATCATTAATGCGACAAATCACTATTTACGAAATAATTAGTGATGTAGAACAGAATAACAGTAGAATACTTATTAATTAACGAATTTTGAACTACCAGAAGAATCAATACTCGAGTTCCACTATACTCATAATTAATTAAATGAATTATGCTTTGCTGACAAATCATGAACTGCTTTCAATTACAACTTACTATTTATATTAAAACTGTCCCAGTTCACTCCCAACAATTAACACTTAATAAATGGTTTTCCACATAAATTACTTATGTCCCAGTTGATCATTTTTTATTCATTCAACAAACGATAATTTTTCAGAACTTATAACTTGCTCAATTTTGACGCGATTGCTATTACATTTTGGAATTTGAATTGGCGTTAATCAATTTAAATTTCTGAATCATGATTGTACATCAATTAATTTCTAGTAATTGAATATTCATTTCTTTAATTTTCAAGAATATCTTACTAAACTTCAAGATTCAGAAAGTTGACAATTTTTGGATATGTTGAAATTATTTGAAATTATACAATAATTTGGAAAACTGAAAAATTTTTGAATATTGACAAATATTACAAATCCGAGTTTTTGGAAATGCAAATCGAAGTTATAAAATTTTAAACTTAAATCCCATTTCATACATTTGGATTCCAAAACTGTGAAATTCGGGAAAATGGGCAGTTTTAACCAGGGACACATAACCGAAATGATTACCGAAATACAGAACATTTTTGAGATTTTCTGATTTTAGGAATTACGGCAAATTTTTGAAATTCATAGAATAATGAGAATTTTTTAAATTTCGAATATTATGTACATTTTAAACATTCCAAAAATTTTACTTATTCTGGAATCCGAAAATTAAAACTCTTTAGAGTCTCGAGACTTTGAATTTTTTCCTAATATCATCGAATAATGACAATGAATTTAAACACGACATTTAAACAAGCACTGACGAATATTTACGGAACCGAAAAAGCATGCGAAAACCGTTAAAATTTTTTTCGGTTCCGGTTTCAGTTTCGGTTCTGTAAAAAATCTTAATAACGGTTTCGGTTCCACGTAAATAATTTCGGTTCCGGTTTCAGTTCCGGTTCCGGCGGTCCCTGGTTTTAAGTGATGAATTCCGTAGAATTTAAAATCTAGAATCCGTTCACAATTTTATGAAATGCTTTACATATAAAAACCATATTTTCCATCTACAATTTACATACTAACCTATGTAGAGTTTCAACATTACGTATTGAGAATTTCTAACCTAAAGTAATAAAAATTATGATACATCATTTAATAAAAAATGTCTAAAATTTCCTAAAGGAAAAAATATTGGTCTCTCCTCACCATAATTGCAACTTTACTGCAATGTACGTTGCGTTTTTGTACAATTTAAAATTAGAAAATACTACCTCAATAATTTCGATTTTTACAGGAATTTCTGAAATCTTATAATTCCCTATGGGATTTCATTTCCTTAAAAACTTACATGAATTTCATAAGATTAACGATTCTTGTAAGACTGACCTTACAAGAGTCGTGAATATCATACGATTATTATAAAGTGAAGTTCACGAGAAAATGAAATGTTACGAGTTTTAAAAACTTAAAAGATTGTGAAAATTCTTATAAAAATCAAAGTTACTAGAGCAGAGTAGACTCATTACAATATAAAATATAATTTATGCTAAACGAATTTGATTAAAGTTTCTGTTGATTGTCATCAAAATACTGCTGAGCAGCTTTTTCAGGTATTCTAGCTTGTCTTCTAAGACTCGTTTTTCTTCCTAAAAAAGATTCCTTATTTTCCTTGCTTTCGCTCGACGTGCGACCATTTTTTGATTCTAAAAATATATTGGGCATTGTGTCACTTAATCTTCGAGATAATTGTTGATTATTTACGTAGACGTTTCTGTGATCTCTTTCAGTTGCCGGATACGATGACGAATACTTGACTCTTGAATTTTCGATAAAATCACCGGAATCATTTTCTTCGACACTTGATATGTCTTTATTCAGATCCATTTGATCAATTTCTATCAAGCATCCATCTTTGCTGAACGCAAATGACTTTTCCCCTGAAAATTAGTGATATTATTGATTTGTTCATATAATTTTGCTCTTAGTGGTCGTTTCACACCAAGAATTATAAATAAATTTGTTTAAACAAATAAAAATTAATCACCGATGACCATTCGCTTGTTGCGCATATCGGGGCTTTTCGACCGTGGCCGCTCCAGAAAGTACCTGTTGTCTGGGGACAGAAGGGAAAGTTTCCCTTCTTGGACGTTGCACGGTTCCTGGCATGCATTGCTCGAGTCGTGATACTCGTGCTCGTGGAGTCGCTCCATGATTTTTTGCACAATCTCTGAAGCGGCTACATAAGGCGAACCTGTTCAAAACTTGTTCATTCAGTAGAAATTAGTTTCATCATTAGTCATATTCAATAAACGACAACAAGAACAAACAACAAACAACAGTAATTTCGTAAATCATTAGTCAAAGTTTCATACACTCGGTCTCGTGCGGGTTTTTCGAGGACATCATTTTCGGGATTGGAATTTCGAAATTTTGCTTTTGGAATGAGAAAAAACTTGATTTGGAATGTTTGAATTTTAGATTTTTTTGTCATTGCTTTGCCATAATGTACCTCGTTAGTATTTTACCAACAATCCAAAATTCGCGTATAAGATACGAAATGCAGAGAAAACAAAAAGATATGTACGAAAAAAAGAAACGATAGTAATAAAAAAATGTCGAAGATGAAAAACAGAAAAGAAGCGGTAAAAAGCAGAGAAAAAGTATTAAAAAGTATCTAATGGTAAATGTACATCACAAACTGTTTATCTATCAAATATAAATAAGAGAACTGACAAGCTATCAGAAAAATGAAAATTGAAAAACAAAACTAACTTGCAACTAAAAATTCGAACGAATTAAAAAACTAATTTTTTCATCGCTTCCACTGCTAGAAATTTTGAATTACGAATCATCAACAATATTGAAATATAGAGCATTAAAAAAACTCAAATACTATCAATATTCTTTTCAACAATTTTCTGAAAAGAATAATAAAATGAATGTCCTTCAACATTCCTTTAAATATGCAAAAGCAAAAAAAATAATAATTAATAATTGTTAGAAGAAACCACTACGACATTCAATTTTGGGACTTACAAAGTCATTCGATCCCGAATGCCTACGCCTCGGAACACGACTTGGCACGCAAAGCATTTCATCGCTTTCTTGATTTTCTTCAACCAATTTAGTGAATTATGCTAATGAACGAACGTTAGTCACCACCTAACCATTGTCGAAATGTTTCCTCACCAGTTAAACCCCGATACCCCAGCGATTCCGAGGATTCGCCCGCTTCTTGCTGGTGCTTGATGAACTCGTTGATGTTAATACCCTGGAGTTTCGAGGGTTGTAAAAATCTCCTGGGGATGCGCGACAGTGGGCCATCCTGGACGTTTCTGGGAGAACCCCCGAATCCGAGCTCGAGCAAAATTGTTTCGGGGTCGGCTTTTCGGAGCTCGAGTAAGCTTTCAACGCTGCTGCAGTGGCTGCTGTCTGATTGCAGACTTGGATCTCTGGTCAGTTTCGAATGACGAGATGAACTGAAACAATTTGAGAAATTCTGAAAAACTCGGATTTAGTAGGAACAAAATTTTGGGAGCGATTAAATTACATTTTGTCAGACTTATCGAGCTGGAATATGCAAGCTTAAAAATGAAGAATTTATTTTAAATCAAATTTTGATTTATTACGATGGAGTTTGGAAAAATTCTTCACCTCGCTCCATCAGTCATTTTGATGATTGGTGAATTAGGTGTCGAAATCGACAATGTTCTCTTTGGCAGGCCATTTTTGGAATCCACTCCGAAATCGTTTGTTTCTTCTTGATAAGCATGATTACTAGATGTTGATATGGAGTCGATCCATTTCTGCACGGGAGAATTGGCGCGCCTCATTTCTCTGAACAACCAGTTTGTGGCTCTGATGAGTACTTCGGTTCCAATATGCTCTGATGAAATGAAAAATCCACAATATTGTCGTGACACAAATGACAACGTGATTAATAAAACGTTAACTATTTCGACAGTTGAATTGATTTCAAGCACAAGGATTCAATGAAAACATTATAATGTTCGTTCTAATTTACTTTTGCATTTATTAAAGTGTCTTTTTAAGTTTTAGTGAAGAAAAAAAACTGTTTCAGAATGGATATCAAGTAGGCTAAAATTTATGACGGTGAAAAAAATATACTAGATCAATCTCCAAATATTTTTCAAAGATGTATCTAGATCTCTATTAAAATCATACACGATTCGCTCAAATAGGAGGTTTTGGCTTTTATTTCATTAGAAATTGAATTTTATTTTATTTTTATTTTTATCACAAAAAAATTATTGAATTTTTCAATTTTGTCATGTAAAATTTTGGATTTCATGCTTTTTGAATTTTTGAAGCCAAAGATTTCAAAATTCTGGAGCTTTTGAAAAAATTTCCAGCATTTTTCAGGATTATGGTAATTTTTAATTATGGAATCCAGGCTTATGAAATTTTTTTGTCTCCTGGAACTTCAATGAGACGATTCGGAAGTTACAGAGTTTTTTCAGATATTTCTTAAATTGATTGGAGATTGTTCATTTTTTTAGTTTTTGAAATGAAATGTTCGATTTTCTCTACACTGAAAATCTGAAATCATGGGATTTTAGAATGTTCAATTTTTGCTTGCATTTTTGGAAATTTTGGAGATAAAACTTGAAATTTCTTGAGAATTTTAAAGTTTTTGGGGATTTCAGAGAATCATCAATTCTGCAAATTTTTACAAAGGAAAAATTATAAAAGTATGCAGTTTTATAAATGATCCAGAAATGTTTACATAAAAAAAAATCCTAACAATACTTTCCATGCGATATTCGTTACATGCAATCAGGTGAAGATACCTGGGTCCATTTCCACAAAATCCTGACAGCAAAAAATTGATGAATGTATAAATCGTAAATGCAATAATTGTAAATCTTAACAACTAAACAGATAAATTATTTTCAAAACAGTTATATTAAATCCTACTAATCAGGGAGGAGAATAATTTTTCATTCAGGAAAATTCTTAAAAACTATAAAAAATGAAAATTAATTGTGGGAATTGATTTGCGAAAATTCGGATGCATTTTTTGTACTCTCTAAAGTGGAGAAAACATCATCTCAAATTGTAAACAATTATCGAGAATTACCAAAAAAAACAAATTCTTATCAATTTAAGTGCAAAAATCGCAGACATTAATGATAAAACTAATTGTTAATCAATATTTCCTGTCGGCCAATTAATTAAATAACTTCATAACGAGCTCCAATTAAAACGCCGAAGAGTTTTAAAAGCCACCAAAAATTATCAATTAATCATAATATCCTTACAAAAAACAACAAACTGACATCAATAAAAAAACTAGGCTACATTAATTGTCATTTTCAACATCTCACCGATTGCAAAATTGTTTCTCCAATTGACAATGGCGTAACTTAATAACCACTTGTTAATTAGCTCGACTCATTTCTCTCCTGGATAAACTTGAAAGTAGACAGAAAAATACCGATGCGATCCGGGCAAAACCAGGGAAAGACGCGAATGGACGCGAAAATGCGAAATATGCGAAATGCCAAATGCATATATCTCTCACATCACATCTGAAGATAAACGAAGACAGAATTACAAAATAAGGAAAAAAAAATGTTGGTCATTTTTTGAACATCTCGCATCTTTGTTTTTCTCTCGTATTTAGAAAGAGAATTAGGCATTCTGGCGGATTTAAGTGAATCTTGAATTCATTTTCCGGTATGTGTTGGCCTCTTTCTTTATCGGTCGTGATTAGAAAGAGAGATGAGGGGTCATACTGACTGTCACTGATGAACTGCTGATGATGAACACACGGACACAACACATCACACATAACGCGAAAAGGATACAGACCGAAAACAGCGTAGCTGAAA
>JAPYZK010003688.1:0-11758 GCA_030522785.1 Platygaster equestris
AAATGTGGAAAATTTCCACGAAATTATTTATAATTTCGAAAAATATATATTGTGAATTTTCGGGAAACTAAAAATTGTCGAAAATGTCTTACAAATTCAAAAATTTCGGATGATCAAGAAAATGTTGATTCGAAATTAACGAAGATTTAATAAAAATTCAAGAACTTTAAAACTGGGAACATATTTCATCAAAACTCTCCGAAATTTGCTAAAGTTCCCCCAAAAATCCTTTTTGACCATCAAATCTCCAAAAAGAAACTGAAAAAACTTCAATTTCTTCAACCATCCGAAAATGTACGAAAATTCTTAATAAACCTCAAAATTCTTCACATGATTTATCCAAACGCATGAAAAATTTCTACAAGATTTTTTGAAGGCTCCTAATTTTTCGCAGATTTACGTAATCATTCGTAATTTTCGGAAGTGTTGACATTTTTTACGAAAACATTTATAATTTTCAAAAATGTTAAGAATTGTTGAGAAACTAATAATACGTTTTTTTTTTTTTTTCAAAAAAATAGAAAGCGAATTTTCGCACCCCTCATTTGGCTCCTTGTTCGACCCTGTTTGACTTTCAAAAATCCTTCTCAAGGATTTGTGAAATCGAAGCTTTAGTTTTTAAAGTCTCAAACTGACAATAAAGGAAATTTTCGGTTCTCCAGATTTAATTTTTCCAAGCGTCCATAAGGATGTAGGTCAATCGCGATCCCTGCCCCGAAGCTCCGCGAGGTTAATTCAGAATATGCACCATCCACATCCCGTTTTTCTTGTCGTTGTCGAAACCGGAATACCATGAAGAGGCATCTTGACGCCGGGGCCTCGGTCATGTTTTCACAGCGGGAAGCGCGAAGATGTTACGTAAAAATGCTCGTGAAGTCAAAATGAATTGATGACCATGTTCCCCATAAAAAAATTCTCGTGTACGATCAAGCTCGACCATGATATGTTGACCCGATGGAAATTTTATACCAATGTTTGCTAATAGGTTTAAAAATCACCCACATAACTCTAAAATGTCTCTCAAGATGTTTTTCGGACGACCTACTGATCTTCAGAAGCTCATTTTCCCTATTCGTGTCCCTACTTCGAAAATAAAAAAACAAAACAAAACATAAAAACAAATGAATTTCAAAACTAAGACCCATTCTCTAAAAATTGTGTCCTGAGGCAGGAAAACTCAAAATCGTCCTATCCTCGACAATAGTCCCCGTATTCCGAGGAGGCGAAAGATTTGAGGTCAGGCGTCAATTTGTTCCTGGCGTAGACGGCGTTTACGTATTCGAGCGGCATAGCTCGGTTCGGAAAGGCCCGAGGGCTCTCCCGATGTTGCTGACCGTGGCCGTTTCCGCCCCGGGCACTCTTTAATACGACGGGAAACACCCGAGAGCGAGGGAGACGGCAAATGCCCGCTTCGCTTTATATCGCGACTACCCCATTATTCCCAATGGCCGATGGCCAGTAGTATCGAAATACCAACTGCGGTGTTACTTTACGGCCAAGTGCGCAACGAACGTTATCTCGCGCAAATGCGCGTCCAGCCGATTATTACGGCACTAATTCGAGTGCGCCGCGATCTTTTGCTCCGTTATTGGCCCGAATCTCGATGCGATCGCCATTTCCCTGAACGGGGAATCATTTTTTCTGCCCATGGGGGGTGACAGTGGACGCGTAACCCGTGGTTTTATAATTTATCAGCGCTTATCAATTGATTCGAAGCGCAGGTCAATTTTATCAAAATCTCGAAGTTTATTGACTCTCGAGTTTCAAAGGTATCAATTTCCCATTCTTCAGATCTTGGAATTTTTGGATTTTTGAATTTTATAGTCTTGCAATTTACGAAATTTTTCCAAACTGCTTGTGAATAGTGAAATTCGACTGATCCGATCTGAGAGAGCTCTCGCCCTTTTCCCTCTCACAAAAACCATTACGAGAACTCGGATCGCCATCACCCGAAAACCGTCTGACAGCTGAAGGCCGGGAGCCAAAAACCTCCGATGCATGCTACGAAATCGTGGGCCACTCGCGAGGACTTTTATTCGCGGTACGAGAGGTAGCCCTTGGGCGCGACGCGACCCGCTTCAAAGACACGGGGAGAGGAAAGGGCGCCGAAGAAAAAGCCCTTCAGGAACGAGATGGAAAGGGTGCGCCCTAAAATATGTGCCGCCCCGGGGGACTCTCGGACTCCTCGTTACGTCCTGCAGGGCGCCGAGGGCGAGAGCACTCCGTTCTCTGTATATCGTATGATACAAAAACATCGCATCATTTTCTCCCGGCGAGAGAGGTGCAAAAGCCGAGAGAAAAGAGCCAACTCGCCCTTGGGCAATGTGACCGTCATTACGGCGCCTCCGCGCTCACCCCGCGTCACTTCCTCGTCCGGGATTACCTAAACAATTGGAATTATCCCCGGAGACTGTGGACTGATCATTTTGATTTGATCGTTCGGGGCTTTGAGCGAGCGCTGCGCCAATTGTTGGATCGAAATTTTGAGGGAGCTCGGGGTAACTCGGTTGGGTCTGTTGAGAACTTGATTGGCGGAGCGGAGTTGGAACGAATTTTGTCGAAACTTCGATTAGCAATTGTTCATCTGATAGATTTCTGTTCCGGGGTTTTGGATTGTTTGGAGGTACGTCGAGAGAAGTTTCCTGTTTCCGTGAATTGGTCGAAATATTTTGAATATGATTCCACATCTGGGGTCGAAACGTCGGCAATAAAATCGAACTTGACTGGATAAACGAAGAAATTTCTTACTTGATTCCATCAATAATTTCGAATAACCGGAAAGTTTTTTGATGGTACAGTGTCAGTACACTTTGGAGAAGAATCTTTGTCTTTTTGTTCGCCTTATTTCTCATGATCTCATTGGGGTATTCACTCGTTCTCCACAACGTGACCCACGTTGGCTGCATGTTTAACCTTTTCGAGGGCAAGGAGACTCGATTCCGGGGGAGTTGGACGATCACCCACGCAAGAGAATGTAAATTACCGGAGGCTGTGAATCATTTTGAGAAGAGCCAGAGTTTGCCCCGGGCCCTTTCATTTCTTTTTCTTTTGCTTCTTTATATACTTACATAAGCGGAACACTCCTTGAGAGAGGTTCGGCGGATCCTATAGAAGGCCGTGGGATGAGCCTTAAGGGATTCTGCTTCCACCACCCTTAAATAGAGCGGGCCTTATCGGGGTCTATGAAACTGGGGAAGTTTGTTTGGGTGGTAACTTTGAACCTGTGAAGGTTCCCGAAAACCTTATGAGGTTTTAGGAGTTCCTTATTAGGTTATTTATTTTTGATGAGGCACCTTATTCGAGCTTTATAATTTTTTTGGAAGGTTATGAGGTGACCTTATAAGTTGAAAGAACAAAGTAAAAAAAGTGAGATCTAGAGATAGATCTAGGGTGATCTTTTGTGATACAGGAGTTCCATGATTTGAAAAAACTTATAAGGTTTTTCAGAAATGAACTTACGAGTCGTTTTTGAAGGTAGAATTCGAAAATTTCGTCATTTCGTAAGTTGAAATAAATTCTTTTGAACTTACAGTAACGAAATTCGAGAACTGATACATCGGTGAAATTCGGAAGTTCTGATTTATGAGTTTGGATGAAAATGGAATCGAATCTAGAGCTTTTTTCGATGGATGAAATAGACATTTCTGTATCAAGGATTTGAGGCGTGGCTTTTCGGGCCGAGATGATGTATGAAGCCAAATGTCGTCTCGAGGCGCAGCCGAGGGTCGAGAGGCTTCATACATCGTCGAGGGCCAAAAAGCACGCCTCAGGTCCGTGGTGCAAACAATATTTTTCGCAAAACACGCACTGAATAGAGGCTTTCAGTCCCTGAAACAGCGTATTGAGGGGGGACATTTACGACACGGTGCACCGCAAACCTAATGAAAAAGTAGGACTTAAGGAACATATCGTCCCTGTTTTCAGTGGACTTGAGGAACAAAAGTGGGACTTGAGAAACAATTTTAGGACTTGAGGAACGACCATAGGTACAATATTAAATCGCCGGTCGTAAATGGACGTTCTTAATGCGCTATTTTAGGGGCTCGAAGCGTCTGTTCAGTGCGTGTTTTGCAAAAAGGTTTTTAATAAACTCCTTTCAACGGTGAAAGATACGAAAAATGATATTGCATTTGCAAGATAATGAAGTTTACAGAGTTATTTTCATTACTTTCTTCGCAGTTTTCATCAAACTATCCTATTGTGTCTTCTTATATTTCATTTTTCTCGTTTGGTGAACCTTTTTTTTACGAGGACTGAGTTTTGTATTAAGCGACCGTGACTTCCCTTGTTTCGTATATATGAACGAATTTAACATTTTGAAATTTCTGTTAAAAAATTCTAAAAATCAAGAAATTTCGACCCAATCTTGAAAATTGAAGAATGTTTGAATTAAAATTTTCAGTACTCCGAAAGGACGGATTCTGTTTTGGAATACATTTTCATAAAATAGTTTCGGAGTTTCCAGTTTCGGATTCACAAATGAGAATTTTGGTTTTGAAAATTTTAGTGAGAAAATTTGGAACTTCAAAGATAAAAGAGTCCAAGTTTTTTTTATATTTTTGTGCTCATTTCTTTTAACTTACTCATTTTAATTATTTATTTGTTTCATTGTTTTGAGCCTTCAATTCCGAAAATTCATGAACTATCAAATTTAAATTATCGATCTAGGGATTGGAAAATGCATTTCAGAACATCTGTGCTGAATTAGAATTTCCAAAAATTTGGATATTTCAAAACTGTTATTAAGAAATTTAAAATTCGGAAAATATAGTAAAAATGTGTACAAATTCGATTCAGGAGATTTCCAAGTTCCGAAATGTGTGTCCAAACTTCAAACATTTCGAAATGAAAAAAATTTTGGAGTTTTGGTTACAGAAAATCTCAAAACCCATCTCAGGAGTATGAAAAAGAAAAAAAAACATTTTATTTCTAACGCTCCACCCAAGAACAACCACAAGCACCTTCAAACAACCGAAAAAAGCCTTTTGTTCCGCAAATAGGTCAAAAAACCCCTCGACGAAAAAAAAGCTCATGTATGACGCGCGAAAGAATGAAAATGTTGGTAATTTTCGTGACTTTGGCCGCGTCGTAGATTTCGCTGTAATGCCTGGGGCCCAGGGGCCTTGCCCGAGGTGACTCGTCGAGATCGCGCAACGAGAGATAGCCCCGGTGCTGCGGGGGCGTTCAAACGAAGCGCCGCGAACTCCTCGGAGAGAAGAATATTGCGGCAGAACGCGGATCTCTCGAAGCGTCGAAGGGGCAAAAAGAAATTCATAGTCGTCTCCGTCCGCCTCTCACTGCGATTAGGGAATCGCCCCGGGCGCTTTTCGCATTCATCGCAATGCAAGCGAGGCCGCGCCACGAATTTATTTTCATACATTGTTCGCCACCAACTCGCTCGTGCGATGACCCGCCAAAGTTTTTCGATTCCTTCCCGAGCCCTTGGAATTGATACCTGGCCGTTCGACTGTAGTAGAGTGAAATTAGACGGGAAATAGAGGATTTGGGGAAATTGAGATAAAAAAATGAATTTTTTGGGATTCAATGTTCTATAGTGTTTTTCGATTTTATATTAGAGCCTGAAACCTTTTTTTTTGTTTTCGTTGCCTAGTAACCACTTATAATGAAAATAATTTTGAAATTCCAAAAAATATTAATTAAGGTAAGTGTGGGTAATGCCGCCATCATGTGGGTATTATCCGCCCAGTCTATTTCCTGATCTGTTTTCGATCGAAACTGAATAAAATATTCATGAAAAAGTATCTTAGACAATAAACTACGTGTTGACGAATATTTTGTTGAGTTTCGATCGCAAACGGATTAATAAATAGACTGGGCGGATAATACCCACACGATGGCGGCATTACCCACGCTTACCTTATAGTATATTTGCACCTTACGGAAATTCCCCTCAATTTGAGGGTTATTTTGACCACTCAACTTGAGGGTTAACCCTCAACGTTCTGGGTTAATTCTCAACTTTGAGGGGTTAACTCTCAATATTCAGGGTCAACCCTTGACTTTCAGGGTTAACCCTCAAATTTAGGGGAATTTCCATAAGGGATGATGACAATTTCGATGATTTTAAATGTGTATGACAGCATCTCGAAGTGTATTGGAGTTTCGGGATTTTGTAGCTATGGTCGAGTTTTCAAGAAATTCGGAAATGTTTAAAGTTTTGCAAAAAGTATTTTTTAATTTTCAAATTTTGAAGGATAATGAAATTCTGAAGTTTTGGAAGTTAATAATCCGGAAGTATCGACAATAGTTACGATAGTTCTGATTTTGTCATTTTTTGAAAAAATATTCGTAGTATTTCGAAATCTGGAAGTTAGAGATTCAATCTACACCTCCACCTCCCCTCTCCCCTTGGCTGCGCTTTTTGTCGTACGGTAAGAGTGATAAGACCCGCGTGAAAATAAATAATACTGCGAAAGTGTTCAACGAACGCGATAACCTAATCCATAAATCGAGAGCCGACTACCCGGTGTCGGCTTGTTCCTCATTTCCCTGCAGAGGCAGGTTGCATGACTCCTCGTAATTAATTACCTTGGAGATAGAACCCAAGCGGCACGTGTTGCAACCGCGCGTTATTATTACACGCATCGTATGTATACCTGGCGCGTGCTATATTTCTTAACGTTAAACCCGCGAAATTCCATGTATTTTCGCGTCTCCAGCCATGTGCGCAAACAAAAAAGTGCTGTGACAACATTTTTTCTTGTGAGATTTGTGTGCAGTCTAAACCGATAAATCATTTCGGAGATTTATTGGTTGTTGGGTTTTTTTTTTCATTGAGATGACTTAATTCCATTTTTTTTCAGTTTTATTTTACTTATTTGTGGTAAATTATTGTATGATAAAAATGAGTTTTGAGGTGATGTGTGATTTTTTGTTTCAAAGGACAGTTTGAGCGATGAAAAAGGCTACAAACCTATTTTACGAAATACGATGTCTTATGAATAATTGCATTTTTAGACATTATTCTTTCGAGCAGCGATTTTTCTGAAATTTTTTGATAAAATTAAGAAAGATTCGGAATTAATAATTGTATATTAACATTTTTTTGCGAGACGAACGACAAGTAAGCGACGCGGAAATAATAAATATCAGTTGATGAATTTTTTACGGTTTTTCGAATAATTTTTTCTCTGATTACGTTTCGAAAAAAATTCACGATGTTTTACATGAGAGCATGTGTAATTTTGAATGAAAAAACACTTTGTTTTCTATTTTAATGATTTTTTCGATTTTTGCATAATTGAAAACGTTACATGAGTCATGAGTGAAAATTTCAAGTCAATAAAATTATACTTCCATTTTGTAATAGTTAATTTTGGAATTCTTCTGGTTTTTCAACGTTCGAGAAGTGACGTTTTTTTAAAAATTCAGAGTACGTGAATAAAACTGCCTCTAATTCCGAAACTTTCCTGCTTTTCTCAAAATTTCGGAAAATACAAAACATTTACAAAATAAATCGAAAAATTCAATTCCCAATTAGCAAAGATTAAGGTCAAGCCCAGTTTAGATACACCCTAAATTTTTTCGAGTGAAAATTCACTTAATTTTATGAAAAATACTACAAATCAAGATTGAGTGAAAAGTCCACTCAAAATGAGTGAAATTTCTCTTTTTTCAGGGTGACATCTCAGTCAACAAAATTATCAAAATTCCACTACGTTATTTAGAGTTAAATATCGACCCAAAATAAGTGAGATTCTACTCATTCAGAGTTTAATTTTTACTCAAGTTTGTTTTGCAGGATTTTCACTCAAAGAAATTCAGGGAATAGTTTGTCGTAGTTAGATTGCCTATTTTTCACACACCCTTGAAAAATGTTTTGCCAACCTCTCTTGAGAAGTTTTGAAAAGTTAGCTTTGATATGTTACATCAAAATCGACACGTAACGTGCATACGCACTGACACACACATCTTCTTCATGCGAAAATGCCGCATACGTTGGTTTATATAATGCGCGACGTGCGGGAAAGTCTAGTCATTGTATCGTGGACTGTCGAAAGTGACGCCATCCAAGATGAGGGCATTTTTATCAATCGCGATTTTTTTCATTTTTCCTTGTATTCTTGCCTGGGCGTCAGGTGAGTTCCGAATAATCTTTAGAGTACATTTTTGATTGATTACAGTCGTAGAGAATTTTCTGTACTGGTTTTTTTCGAAGTTTGATTGCTTTGAAAAAACGAACGTCATTTTTTGGAATCAATTTTGTAGAATGTGATGAATTTTGAGTATGCGATATTTAGTAGTATATTCAGGGGGGAGGTTTTAAGGGTTGAAACCTTGAAACCTTTTTTGAAAGTCTGATCATGAAGAAAAAGATAATGAATCTCATTTTGGGATTTATCGATTTTCTATTACAATTTACGAACATTTGTGAGAGTTTTTGGATATTTTGATGATGGAAACAATATTTTCGGAAATTCTACAGTACTCAGGGAATTTTCGAGAACTATCTAGAATATTTTTGTTTCGAAGAATTTTTGTTGAATCATCTGTAATTTTTTCAGTTTTTATGAGTATTATCTGATGTTTAAGGAATATTTCTTAAATGTTCAATCATTACTGATTATCGAAAACAATCGGATGCAAAATTCTCCATCGTCTTTAATCATCTACTTCATGATTGTTGTCGATAATTTGGGAAATCATTTTCAAAGAGTCTACGGCTGAATCGTGTCGGGCGGAAAATTGTATGTCGAAAAATAAGTGTCTTCTGGTTCGGAATGACGTATCTTGTCCCAAAAAGGGCGATTCTTGCTGTAACGTAGGTAAGAGTAAAATTTGATCATTTTATCATTTTGGAAAAGTTACAAATATCTATAGGCTGCAACAACGGTGGAATATTTCGAAACCAATTCATTAGATTGTTCATTTCAAGCTCACTTTCACTTCCCTCGCGTACTATTAATTATGATTTGCAGTAATTAGTTTGGCTGGGAAATTATATCAATTTATTTTATATTATACACGTTTATTGCGGTCTTCGAGTTTCATCGAATAAATTAGAAACTTGTTTCTCGTGTTATATTGAATAGAATTTGGAATTAACGATTTATCAACAATCAGCGAAATTATGAACGATTTATGAACAATTTATGAACAATTTTTTTGGCAATCATCTCATTAAACTAATATCATTTTCGAAATCAATTTCCGTTCGTTAGTACATTATCTCAAACTTAGTTTCATTTCTTTCAGACTCTAGAGTTATAATTTTTATTTTTAGTAATTAATCAAGCTGGAGAAATGTATGTTACTCATATATTTTTTATTTTTGTATATTTTCTGATAAATTGAAATTTCGTTGAATATATTTGAAACTTTTCTGGTACACTTTATTTTTATCAGCAGTATGTATATTTTGTATTCATTTTCATTGAACTGGTAGAATTTTCGATTTGAATTGAGATTTGAGGTTCTAGTTGGAAATTTACTCTTTTTCCGTAGTTAAAAACGAGCACAGAACACACTGCAGCCAACATGGAGGTGAATGTCTTGACAGATGCAACTCTGCACTCCAAAGGAGCGTCACTGACTGTCCTTCCAATAAAGTTTGCTGTGTTCTAGTATAACTATGATTTGAATGTATCATCGAAAAAAACGTGTACTGTCACGTTTTTGACGAATTTTGTATTTTAAATGATACACTTCGATCAATGTATATGAAATACGTTAAAAAAACATCACTTCAAGAAACAGTTCAGAGTTTTTGACTTAATTATTAATTTGCCCTTAACTTCTCGAAATAATGCTAGGATTATTTGAATAATTAATATTTGATTGGCATATATTATTGGCGATTGGAAGAGAAATGTTCACAAAATGTGAATAGTTCGTTGAATTTAGGAAAAATTTTTTAATGACTGAGCCGAAATGATGATTTCATGGATTCATATTGTGATGAATTATAGAAAATTGCAACTTGTGAAGTTTGTTGCTTAGTCTGTTCTCCTCATTCTTTATACTCGCAAAAAAATTTTTTTTAGAAATTTCGGAATTTTTGTAGTTTGAGAGGATTGAATTTATAAATTACTTTATCGAGTAATTTTTCAGCTTTCAGTATTTTCAAAATTTTCGAAAGATGTTTGTTTTAGATATTCATAATTTCGATTGTTTTGAATTTTTAAGATTTTGTAGTTTTTTGAAAGAAGTTTTCGAATCAATGATGTATGATTCTCATTTGGCTTAATTTTTGGTGTCTTAAAGTTTCTTGGAAAAATTTTCGAATTTCGTAATTTCGTGATTTCGTAATTTTCAAACTCGATTTTTTTTTCAATTTTATAATGTTTGATTTCCTCAGAATGAAATTTTCCGAAAGCTTGTAGATTTCATTCTTTCAATTTTCTCGGTTGAATTTTCAAAGTTTCAAAATTTCTCAAAAAAACTGTTTCTGATTCTGTAATTTTAAAATTTAATTTTCTTGAATTTCGTAATTTTTGAGTTTCTCGAAATAAAATTCTTCGAAAGCTTAGAGACTTCATCATTTCAATTTCCCCGAATTATCAAATTTTAAAGTGTCTCAAAAACAGTTTTAGTTGAAACCTTGGAAAACTGCTTCAATTATGTAATCCATGATCACAATTTTCCCAAATTTTTGATTATATAATTAATAATAACCAATTTATTCGAGCACTGAACTTCGAAAGCTAAACTTTCCCATACTTAGAATCATTCCTACCAACTTTTTCCCGCTCCTAATCATCATTCAAAATTTTCCATGAATTTATTGTTCCACAGACTATTTTTTTTAATCTCTTCAAAAAACACGAACCCTATCAATTCATAATTTCCAACATCATTGCAGACTCAAAAAGTTCTAACGTCCCAATTTTTTCAATTCGCATTTTCTTCAAATAAAATTCCACAATAATTTTTCCGAAACAGAAAAGTTATTACTCTCAAATCCTCTGAGATATCCAAATTCCATGAACATTTTAATGTCGAGAAAATCGATCTAAACCTTCACTACTCGAGAGTTCGATCTGGCAAGACGGTTTCGGGTGAAATTAGCCGTCACCGAATTCTGCGACGTCCGTTGCATATTTGACTGGAGGCGACGATGCCTCGGAGCGAGTGGTGCGTGGGGCGGCCGAAGATTCATTAATATTTCATTTCGTTGCTTATCGCTGGCCCCGGGCGCGGAGGCGCTGCGCTAAGCAGAGAACGTAGCCCCGGGGTATCGTTACTGGCTTCGAGTGAGAGAAAAGAGAACCTTGGTCCGCCGACGTTGCGCCCGGAGCCTTATGATATGCATTGTCTCGCTCAGGGCCCCCGGCGTTTTTCCCCCTTTTTTTTCTCCATGACCTGACGTTCTCTATCGCTTCAAGCGGGCGCAATCTTTGGGACGTTGAATGCAGAAATTCGAATGCATCAGTGAATTCAAATCAGTTAATTTGTGCGATTTTTTATGGTGGAAGAATTTCTCGTGAAATTCAAGTTCGTTGGACAGAATTTTTCGAAAATTAAAAATAATTTTTACGGATTTTTTTTTTATACACCTCAGTGCAATAAACGGTCCTTTATTGGCCTGCTCGGGGCCAAAAAACATTTTTATTGCTTTCGGTGTATGAAGTATCGTATGTTCCAAAGGGCAAAAAGTTTTTTTAGACGAATGCGAGTTTATATTCCGAGGCGAAGCCGAGGAATATAAACGTATGAGTCCAAAACAACTTTTTGCCCTTTGAAACTTGATATACTATTATAGAGCAGTAGATTCAAGTAAGTCAATTTGAAGGAACAT
>JAPYZK010003689.1:0-22484 GCA_030522785.1 Platygaster equestris
CGTAAATATATACGGAAGTGGTTGGATTCGTAAATTTTCCTGTTTTTTATATATTTCGGAATTTTTTAGATTCGTAAGTTCATAATCCCTATCCAAAAACAGATCAAAAATTAATGATGGAATCCAACTGTAAATTAAGTAAATTTGTTTGTGGTGAATTTCAGGAAATTAGTGTTTAAAATTGGGCAATTCCATATTCATTTAGTACAATTCGTAGATCTTCTCAGTTTTATATTTTAAATTCAAAAATCTTCTCAAAATTTTAGATTTCATACGTAAAACCGACAAAAAATGACCAAAAAACCAAATTGAAGGGAGTAAATTTTAAAGTCAAAATATGAAAATGACCCGAATCGAAATGGCTTTAATATATACACTTCAGAATTTCCACCCTTCAATTGGATTCTTCTCAATTTGACAGAGCTGTAAAAAATGAATCGCAACATGGGGGGGGGGGGTGACTGTCACCTGTCCCTATCCCCCCTCCCCTACCCATTTTGAATATTCAAATTCCTCAAATTTTCTTGAACCAACCCTAATCTGAATCCTGCCTTTATTTCGTCGCTCTGTACACGCGCCCACGCTCACACGCCACACACTATCGCGGAAACCCTTCATGTATTTGTACGCGTGAACATGGCAACGCACCGCGAAGAGTCCCGGTATATCAAGTGTAAAGAAAGAGCGTGCACTCGCGTTAGCCGCGAGTCGCGTGTCAGTCGCGAGTAAATAAAGTGCGTGGACGCGATGAATAACAACAACCGCTAATACTCAGTTGCGGCCGATGGCTCGTTTGGTCCAGTGCTGTGCGTGAAATTTATCTCGCGCTTTAAAAAAGTGCCGGGGAACAAGGGGCCGAGAGCGATGCCGTCGAAATAATCGTAGTTTTTTTACGCGACGTGTGCATTATATCCGCGCCGTGAATACTTGCAAGCATGCAGGATCGATTTATCGTGACACCGGCTGACAATGGGCAAGAGTCAGAGGATAATGGTGAGCTATATTCGTCTTATCGATTTTTTCGGAGTTGTATGGTCAGTATGGGGTTTCGTGCGAGGGGATAAATATAGAACACGTGGAAAATTCGTGAAGTTTTCACAGTGGGATGAGAATTTTCAGCATTTTACAGTCTAACTAGTATTTTATAATGAATGCTACTTTGAGAAGAGTAATTTTGTGTGGTATTCATAATGTTGTACTCGAGAGAAAAAGTTGACTGGGGACATGGAATTTCGTTTCAGTATCTTGTGAATCTAGTATTTTTACTTGATACTTGCAATACCTGAGCACTGAGTATTTCCAAAGATACTTCAAAGTTCCTTTGGTATTAATGTCTGTTGAATGAATACTATGAATTATACTAGCTTTTTAATCAATACTAGAGGAAGAGTATCGGTACTTCAAGTATCTTGCAAGTATTTTTGGCAGGTATAAATGTGTATAAAGAGTATTTTTTCGCGATACCGGTAATTTAGTATTCACGATGGAGATTTGATAGAAGATATGAAATTGAGTTCTTGCAGTATCATGTAAAAGTATTTGTGTTTAATACTGGCAATACTTGGGTACTGAGTATTTTCAACAATACTTTTTTATTACTTCAGTATGAATGTTGAATAGACACCGTGAAGTATACCGGTTAATACTCAATACTTGTAAGAATATTTGATAGAAGTATCTTGCAAGTATATATTGTTGGCTAGAATAAATGTTTATAAAAAATATTTTTTTGTAATATCCGTAATTTAGTATTTAATATGGAGATTTTTCTCCTTGAAGTATTATGTAGAAGTATTGCTACTTCGTGCTTGAGTATTAAGTATTTTCAAAGATACTTTTTCATTCCTCCGGTATTTATATGTATTGAATAAATACTGTAACGTACTCTGGTTAATGATCAATACTTGTAAGAATATTGAGTACTAAGTACTATTAAGTACTATAGTATTCAATAGAAATATAGTGGTTGATGATCAATACTTGTAAGAATATTGAGTACAAAGTATTTCCAAAGATACTTTTCCGTTTCTTCGTTATTTATATGCATTGAATGAATACTGTGAAGTATACTGGTCGGTGCTCAGTACATATAAGAATATTTGGTACTTGAAGTATCTTGAAAGTATTGTTAGCTAGCATACATGTTTATCAAAAAAATTTTTTGTGATATCCGCAATTTTGTTTTTGCGATTGAGATTTTATAGAAGATTGGATTTTAGTCCTTGCAGTATCATGTAGAAGTATTGCTACTTCATACTTGCAGTACTTGAGTACTGAGTATTTCCAAGGTTCTCCTACGTTCCTTCGGCATTGATGTGTATTTAATTAAATGAATACTATAAAATACACTAGTTGTTACTCAGTACTCGCAAGAACATTTAGTACTTGAAGTATCTTGCAAGTATTTTCGCAAAGCATTCATTTTTGTAAGTTTTTTTTTTCGTTCATTTTTTTTAAATGTCCAAATGCATTACACCTTTTCCCTCCTCCCCCTCCCCCACTTCCCTCTCCTCTTCAAATATCCTACTTTACGCGACGAGCGGCAATGCTCGCAGAACGATCGAAGCCGATGCGAGATGAGTCCTGCGATCACTGTAAGCGAGTCAAACTTATCAATCCCGATTTGTATTTATTTTAAACGATAACTTTGATCATTAACAGTCATTTTAGATCTCAGTCGTTCAATTGTTCCTGCGGAGCGTTCAAAGTTTCAAAAGTTACTGTATAGTAATACGCGCATGCGCAGATTAGTTTTCACATTATGCTACTCTGCATCGTAAAGTACAACTTTACGATACTGTACGCTGTCTCATAATAACGCGTAAATGCAGCGGAGTCACATGATAGTACATTATCACAAATTCGGGTAATGCTGATTTCAACGAAACGGTGAGTTACTGTCCGAGGCAGAACCGAGGACTGTAATAGTGAGTTACAGCCAGACTTCACCCGAATCGTGCGATACTGTATTTTGGGCGCATATAACCGAAAAAGATCTTCGAAGTACCACTTTTGAGGTTAAATGCGCATAAAGATATTTATCATAAAAGTCATAGATTGATAATACAATTTTTTGACAGTATCTCCAGTTCTTTATAAACAATACAATAATGAAAACAGATGGACTGTCGTCCGTTTTTTTTTCCCAGAAAAACCGGTCATTTTCGAATCTACTACATCAAGTTACCACTATTTAAAATAATTGCAATACATTCGACTTCATCGTTATCAGTTAAATATTGGGAAACACAGAGTATTTCATGTTTCATTTTTCTGCAATTTTGAGAGATTTTTTTCAATTTTCTTCAAACCGCAAATTGTGCTTCCAGATTTTCACATAGGAATTCACTGCTTTTTTGAATGTAAAATAAAAAGCACAGGTCAGAGCACAGTACTTGCATATTCTTCCTTCAAGTATCAGAGGGTTACATTGCGATCCATGATGATGATTTCTTATCAAAATCCCGCATACTTAAATCCTTACGTAAGGTTTCTTAAGTACCCCTCCCCCACCCTTGTAAGGACAGCGTGAGAATCCTTCGAAACCCCTCCCCCCGTCCCTCGTCCTTACGTAATTAATGGACAGCCCCTACTTCGTGATTTAGTATTTAGGATGGATATTTCATAGAAGATATAGAATTCAGTCCTCGCAGTATCATGTAGAAGTATTCTATTCAATACTTGAAATGCTTGTGTACTAAGTATTTTCATCAATATTTTTACGTTTCTTTAGTATTAATGTATACAGTGAATGAATACTGTGAAGTTTACTGGTTGGTACTTGATATTTGTAAGAATATTTGGTATTTACTTACAAGTATTATTACTTTGAGTATACAGTATTTATATCAATTTTTGAATTCTATTTCAAATAGTTTTTAGTATTTAAGAAGAACTGGTTAAGAGACATGAAATTCAGTCCTTGCAGTATGATGAAGAAGTATAGTACTCGATACTTGCAATACTTGAGTACTGAGTATTTTCAACAATACTTACCCGTTATTCCAGTAGCACGTGCGATATTCATAATTTAGTATGTATGCAAGTGGAAGAGTTGGTGAAAAACATGGAATTCAGTCCTGGCAACATCATAGAGAAGTATTTTTACACAATACTTGTAACACTTGAATACGAAGTATTCTCAATAATTCTCAACAATACCTTTTTATTACTTCAGTATGAATGTTAAATAGACACCGTGAAGTATACCGGTTGATACATAACCCTAGGATAATAATACTTGGTACTTGAAGTATAGTGCAGCTTTTGCTACTTTTAATACTTGCAGTAGCAAGCATGAATGTTGGTAAAAAGTATTCTTCCGTGATATTCGTAATTAAGTATTCAAGAAGAAGAGTTGTTGGGAGACATGGAATTCAGTCTTTGCAGTATCATGCAGAAGTGTTGCCACCTAATACTTGCACTATTATAGTATTGAGTTTTTTTAACAATACTTTTCCGTTCCTCCAGTATTATTGTATATTGAATTGATACTGTGGAGTATATTAGTTGATACTTAATACTTTTAATAATACTTGGTACTTGAAATAACTTACGGGTATTTTTACCCTGAGTATACTGTGTGCAAGTTTACAATTTAATTGTATTTTGAATGTTTGCAGTATCGAGCGTTTTGTGTGTTCGGTATTGACAATATCACTTACTAAGTCTTTTGTTCACTATACCAAATTAGATACTGAGTACAAAGTTCCTTTGGTGTTACCTAATAACTTCAAGAATACTGGGCACTTAAAGTATCTTGCAAGAATTGTTATTTTAAGGGCGGGCGTAAAAAAAAGCTACGTGTGTTTGTGCGAAGATGATTGAATGTGCGAGAGAGGGCGAATAAATATTGCTTGCGCTATTATTGCCGATCTGAGCCAATTTTGATGAAACAAAAGGATAGAAAAAATCAAACTAAAACTTCAGTTTTCAAAATAATTCTTAGTTTATCGACATGAAGATAAGACATAACAAGTGAAAGTATCAATACTTGACAAGCTAACTGAGGATACTTGCAAGTCTCGACCCCTAAGTATTTACTACAAAATTAATGCTTGCATACTCAGCACGTCGTACTAAGTATGGAATGGAAATGTTCTTGGTATCACGTAATCGAGTTTCCTTTATCAACATCTTTGATTAATCGTTTTGTTTCGAGGTGTCATAACACCAATTACCGAAAAGAGGCCAATTACTTCCTTCGATTGAAAATAACCATTTACAAAATGAATTCAAAATCATCATTATAAGTAAATCATCATTCATTTTCTTGATTGAATCAAAACTTGATCGACTCAATTCTTGGAGAAGTTTTATCTACTATAATGCTTTGTGAAGTTTCTCTTGTAAGATTTCCAGTATTTCAACTTTATAATACTCACAGCATCAAGTATTGGAAGTCAGCAAGTTGGAAGTATTGGAATTACGCGAAGCATGAACACATGAAATACTTACTGAATACTAAATATTCTCTAAATACTCTATTCATTAATGTCTGCGATGGATGAAATACTAGATGAGATATTATAGCCAATACCCGTAATACTTGTAATTCTATGTACTATACTGCAATACTATTTTAATAGTATTGCATACTAGTGTCAATAAATACTTGACACCGAAAACACCTTGCAAGTATTTTTACTTTGAATATTAAGTATTTATCTTTCGATGATCAAGTACGATCAAGTATTCTAAAGTACTTGATAAATTTTGTGAGAATATATTTTACATTTGTATGCATTTCAGAATCGTACTTTGCATTGAAAAATTCTTGATATACATCGAAATGCTATGAATGGAAACGAGTATAAAAATTTGCATCCTCGTTACGACATTTTCTCGTTCACTATCAACACTTTCCATCATTAAACGATGTCACGCGGATTAATCCGCATGAAAAGCGTGTCACGTAAATATTTTTTCTCGTTCGTCTTTTTTATCCGCGTCGATTCGCGATCACGTGACGCGCACTTGTGCCGCGCGCGAACATTGTTCATCTGTTTTCCCGTCTCGTTTTTTTTCTTCACTTTTTTTTATCGAAAGGCCAACGCACCGAAAGAACAATACGAAGCTGAACAGCAATGAAAATTGTTGTATAATTTGAAAACATGAGATGACGTAAACAAATAAATTTCGCGCGATTCTAGGTAAAGTTGATTGCAAAAAGAATAAGTTGGGTTGATAATTACTTATTTTTCGTATTTTTCAGAGAGAGTTATTTCAATTTCTTCGTGTTTTGATGAGATTGGGAGTTGTAACGAAATTTTGTATTTTGTAACGATATTTTGATTGCTTGTAATGAATGTTTTTTTGTTGAATTTTGGCGTTGTGATTTTTACGGAATTTGAATTGTGAATATGTCGGAAAAAATACGGAAATATTTGGAGGTTTTGTTTTTCAAGAGTTTCGAATTTTGGGAAAATTGATATTCGAAATGGAATTTTAAAAGAATTTATTTTTGTTGCGATTTCATGTTGGGGTCGCTTTGAAGTTCTTTTGGCAATTTATTCGATCCTCAATTTTTTAAGTGCATTTTAATGGAAGGACGTCGAAGAAGAAGGAGATTAACGTGAAATCAATATATTGTTTCAACCTGTACGTCAATCTCCGTTGTTTGACTTTTGCTCTTACGTGATAAAATTTCTTCTGTGATCCGATTAAATTATCTTGAGTAGTACTTTTTTATGTTTTATCGGAAAATTGGATTTGCATTTTTTTCTTCTAATGCCATTATTTTTTGTATTTCTTCTTTTTTTGCTCGACAACGTTCGAAAGGAATATAGCATAATTTCCAAAATTATTCAGGATCATCGTACATTTTTTCATTGGTACCCTTAAACATTTTTTAGACGATTTTGAAATATTTTTTAACATTTTAGGAACCTCTTTTTCAAAACGTTTTTTGCACACGCCGCTGTTTTATATAAAAATACGATTTTTCAGCTAGGGCAGATTAGGTCAAGTTAGGTCAAGGGCGTAGATAAGATGTTTTTGGTTAGGTTTCATTTTTTGTACATTTCTATACATTTATATACATTTCTTTACAAAATTTTTTAATATAAAAGTTTTGTAGACTAATGAAGGTATGAAGTGTTTCAAATTTGGAAATTTTGCAAGATTTCAATTTCTGGAGATTTTGAAATTTTTTGAACTCCGAAGTTTTGTGATTTAAAAGTTTGGAAGTCGTGAGGTTTTATTTGATGTGTCCAAAACTAATAGAAATTATGATAATCGAACGCATAAATATGAACCTCAACCGTCATGTTTGAGGAATCCGAAAAAAAAGATAATGAATTCAGAGAAACAAGATTCTTTTGATCCTACTTTTCCTCGAGAAAACTTTGTCTGCGCTTTTTCTCGAGATCTTAAAATTTTTGGAGTTCCATAATTTTGTGACTTAGAAGTTTTTACGTTGCAAAGTTTTAGAATGTTCTAATTTCTCAAAGATTTGTAGCTTTGACAATGTTGCAAGTTCTGGAATTTGTAAGTTTTGAAACATTACGAAGTTAAGGGAGTTTCGGAAATCACAAAAGTTTTGAAGTCTTCTATTTTTTGAGAATTTCTAAGTTTCATATCTTTAAAAATTTGTGATGTATCGAAGTTTTAAACATACTTTTCAAAGTTCATAGAACGCTATGCTAAATAAAAAATGCTGAAAAATGGAAAAAATTCGTTTCAATTCACTAGCAATTATCGAAAAAGTTCAAAAACTATCCATTTTTTCTCCGCTCCTTTGCTGTTTCATAATAATTTTGAATAATTTCACGAATTCCCCAAAAGTTTTTGAAAAAGCCCAAATATCCTACAGAGTTTACGAAAAATATTTAAGAAGTTTAAAATCAGATCTAAGACCCAAAATATTCTAAGGCATGCATTTTTGTTTTTTGCAAATTTCCAGATTGTTGAAAATATTCACAATTGAAGAAGAAATTCGCCCGATGTTTTACTTTACAATTGTACGAAAAAAATTTTTTTCTATGTTTTTCTAGAATACAAAATATATGTCTTTCTTGGAGGACTCTCGTATAAAATACAGAAATATGATGGTGATGTGAGATATACTTTCACACGGTGCTACTCAAGAATTTTATCACAGAACCGTTGAACGTCATCTCGGCCACGAAAATAGCATGCATCATTGTGCGTTGTCTCGAGTTGCAGCGTGATGATACTGTGTTTTTGCATGCTCTGTCACATTAAACGCGTCATATTTTTGTGCTCTCGGGCTATTTTCTCGAGAAACGTTTCCGTATTTTAACCCCGAAAGTGAAAATTTCATGATGGATAAAATTTCAAATCCATGCACTCTGAGAGAAAAAGTTTGACTTTTGGAAATTTATTAATCTCTTCCTTTTCTATGCAAAATTTTTTTCTGACATCAAAAAATTATAAAAAAAAATTTTCGTTCATAATTGGTAATTTTCAGACTTTGAAGGGTTGAAGCATTTTCAAGATTTTGAAAATTCCCGACTATGAGTTTTCATAAATTTACAGAAAATATTTCGGGAAAACTTAAAGCTTTCAAAGTATACTAATAATTTTTTAAATTATAGATCTGGAGAAGAGCAAGAATTTTGAAAATTTTCGAGTATTGGTATCCTTAATTTTCCTGAGAATTCAGAGGAACTTCGAACATTTGAAATTTTTTGCGTAGTTGCAGAAAAACTGTGCAGTTTTTCAAAAACTCAGCAAAATTTTAAAACTTCAGGTTTTGTGAAAATTCTACGGGAAATTTTGGAAAATATTGGTTGTGAATTTTTATAATTCTGGTAGATTTTGAATTTTTATCATTTATATAGAGTCTTTGGAGAATTTTGAGCATATTCCAAATATTCTAGGCTTTATTTTTTGACGACTATAACAAATTTTTAATATCATCAGACATTTTCAGAATTTCCTACAATTTTTCGATTCACGAATAATACGAAGTTCGAATAAAAAATACAGCAAGTACGTTCTCACAATGAAGTTAAAAATTTCATCCTGTACGAAAATCCTCTTTCCCGCTAACAATTCAGATGGTGAAACTTTCAGTTAAATCCTGAAAAAAGTGAAACAAGAATAATAATCATGGCTTTTTAGATCGAATCTCTCGTTGAAAAGTGCTCTTGGAATAAAGTGTTTTTCGTGCCAAGAGATTATTACAATACCTTTGGTTTTGAGTTATTTTAGATGAGAAGTTGAATTACACAATTCTGGCACGTTTTCGCAATACCGTGTTTTTCCGAATCGTTAAATCAACGACGATTGATGACAGAGAATATCGGAAGTGTGAGGTGAATTTAATGCAATTCGAAAATAATTCGTATTCAAAAATTCCTGGAATAAAATGAATAAACAGCAGCCAAATTTATAGAATTTTTGGAAAATGAGGTTGTCGTCCTAAAAAAATGGTTTCTTTTTTACTTTTTTCGACTTTGGGGGTAATTTTTCATAATATTAGGAGTTTTTCCATCTTTTCTGAGATTATATAATTGTATAATTTGAGTTGCTTTAAATTTGAGTCAATTTGCATGCTTTTTTTTTAAATATTAAAGAATTTAACAAAATTGTACGTCTTTCGAAAAAAATGATGATGCAATTTTTAGGTATGCACTAATTTTTGAAATTTTTGCGAATTTTCGAGGGTCAGTCGAAATTTGGTAGGTTTTTTGATATTTTTATTTCATCACTTTCGATAATCGGGTAATTTCAAAAATTTTCTGGATCCAACATTATTTAACGACATTGAAAACTTTGGAAAATTACTTTATTTTCTTTTATACCTCGTAATCTTTGGATATTTTCACGATTTTTTTACATTACTTTGGACCTTCGAAAAGTTCGAACTTTTGAAAGTTTCGAAAGCCAAAAATTTTCAGCGTTCTGAAATTAAAAAATTTTGCATTTGCACAGCGTTCAGCATACATAAAAAAAATATGTATAATTAAATAATGTATACAGATAATATTCATTTTTTTATCAACAATATTCCAAATTTCGAATGCAAACTATAATATATGAAACACGTGCATAAAAATAGACAAATAGATTTGAAATTTCTTACGTAATTGGGGGGTTGAAAAAATGTAATTTTCTTCTAATTACAAGTTTTAATTACATCGCGATAATTTTGATAAGAACGAAAAATCCACCTTTGACATTTTTGAAAGCTCGTAAGCTCCGTCGTTGGGACACGATGAAAGTCAACAAATCTCGGAAAAAACGAGGCCAAAATGATTTCTAGCATCCCCGCTCAAACGGAATTTTTTAACGTCGACCAACATTGCAATTACTATCATAAAATTTCCGCAACATGAAAAACACATTTTTCGTCCTCGGGAACGAAATTAATTAACAATGAACGCGAAAACGGGCGCTCCGGAATCAACGGGATTAACGGGGCGGAAAAATTTGGCACTGGTTTCTGCGGCGCTTGTCGTCGAAGAATATGTAGTTGAAATTTTTGCGAAACTTCGAACGTGACTCGTTTTTGTCGATTTTGGAGGTTTTAGAAATAAAGTTTATATATTTTGGAAATTTGGAGGTGAACAGTGAGATGTGAAGAAATGTGGTTTTTACGAGTGCGTCCAAAAATTCATGAATATTTTCGGGAATTGAGAAAAATACCATGAAGGGCTAGACAATTTTTTCGGGATTCTCGACATCGCATTTTGAATTTTAGGAATTTTTAAAAGTAAATTATATGAATTGAAGCATTTTTCAAATTTTCAACTTTGAACTATTCAATTCGGGATTAAAATTGTCTGATTTTTGCATTTTTAAATTTTCATATTTACGTATGTATTCGAATTTAAGGACGTCGAAAATCCTAGGACTAGTATTTTGAATACGTTTTTTTATTTATAAAAATTGAAAACTTGATTGATTTTTAATTTTTATTTGAAGAGGTTTTTCATTGAACCGATTACGAATTTTTGTATTATTTTAAATTGATTTTTTAAGTTTTTTGAGAATTGTTGATGATGAGAAAAAAAATGTCGTGAAAACTAAAGTTGGCTATTTTGAGTATACGAAACATGAAATTCAACAATTAATGGTTCGGCAGTTGAAATGTTGAAAATAAAAAAAAATGTTGAGATGGGAAACTACGTAACTGTCCTTTTCTCACCCACAAGAGTAGTCGTTTGGTGAGAGAAAGAAAGCAATAATATCGTCACCCCTGAAAAACTGAAATTCCAAATTTTTTTAAGGGCAGTTTTCGGCATTTAATGATTTGGAAACTTAAAAATCCAAATTTAAAAACTTCGAACTTCAAAGTTTGAATTCCAAAACTTGAAAATTTTCGAATTACATATTTACCAAACCCGAAGGCGCACGAGCGCCGACTTGCACTTATCCATAGGCGCAGCCACCCGAGGGCGCGAGTGCATAGGCGTACATACATTTCCAACAACATTTTTACGTTTATGATTTTTTCACTGAATAATTTGTGCATCTAAAAACTGTTTCATTCAAAAACTGAAGTCCAAGCTCCGAGATTCTCAAACTTACGAAATTTAAAAAGTTCCAAAATGTTCGTGTACAAAATTTTTCGTTTCCTAGTAGCAAAAAGTCAATTTCCTTTTTATGCAAAAACCGAAAATTTTTGCGTTTTATTAAAAACTGAATAAATATATTCCAATATATAAATGTACGTAAAGTTGTCACTAATTAACAATATTATCACTATAGTTAAACAATAAATAGCAATATAATTAAATACAATGAACGATATAATACTTCTTCCCTCCCGCCCAAATTTACTTTCGACCCTGGTTGTACATTGAAGCAATTACTACTCAATTAATCTCCGTATCCTGTTACTTTTTTCAACACAAAATCAATTAGTGCGAGAGAAAAAGTGAATTTAACTGATAATAAATCGGGTGACCAATCGAAAACGCTTTTAATTACGATTTAATTGAATGCAGGCTGCATATCGCGAGCTCCGTGATCGCATTACGAGTTTGAATACGCGCGCACATTGAGAAAATGTGTATATGATTCGCGGGGATTGTTTGACAAATAAAATTTGTCACGGCATCATGCGAAACGGTAAAGTAAATGGGAGTGAAGTATTAACAAGAAATTTTAATGGTTCGTTGAGGCTTGCGAAATTTTATGATTTATTATGATATTATGTGTAAGGGATCGTTCAAGTATTACGTAACGCAGTTTTTCGTAATTTTTGACCCCCTCCTCCCTTGTAATGCGAAGTAACAATGTGAAATACAGAATTTTTTACCCCCCTCCCCTAGAGCGTTTCATAATACTTGAACAGCCTCTAATTATATGATGTACTGTATGATTTTTTCTGTCTGTACGCCAAAAATTAATAAATTTCAGTATAATTATAATTAGTAAACTAATTTTCGAAAATGAATGCACGTAATGAATAAATTTTGAAATGATAAAATGAAAAAATTGACGTAAAAATTATAATATAATCACAAAAGGAACAATTAACTCATAAAAATTACATTTTATATGATTCTCGGAAAAATGAATTTTTTTTCACTGACGCGCGTGTAATAAATGACCGATTTTTTCTCTTGCGTAAAAATAATAGGTTTTTTTCAACTCCTGGTTGAATCGATTGATTTTTTTCCACACACAAAACATTTAAGTAAACTGTCTATTTCTTCGAATTATAGGAAAATTGTAAAAAAATTATAAAAAATTGAAAATTCGGAATAATTATTTGAATGAAACAACTTGGAAATCAAATTTACGAAAATATAATAATTTAAAATCCTATAAAAAGTTTTTTCTATAAATAAATAAAAAAATATATAAACAAAGAGTTTTCAAGTTATAAAAGTATACGAATTCCAAAATTCGATCGATTCGAACATTTCAAAACCGAAAGTTTTTAAATTTCGAAAACTCAAATTGCATCATTTTGAATTTCCAAATTTGGCAATATTCTGAAATTTAGAACAAAGAAAATGTTTCATAAAACCTCAGATGTTAAAAGTATTGAAGCATTTCCAAATTCTATTTTGAATCCGAGAACTTGAATTCAAATAATAAAAAAGTCGTAAAATTTCAGCTTCAACATCGAAAATACCGAAATGTAACACTCTGTGCCCGAAAACTTCCAAATTCCTAAAATTTCAAAAAAAAAAATCACAATTCCTCCCTGTATTTGTAAACACTCGCGCTCTAAAATAAAATACGCGCGAATTATGTCGCAACTCGCTCAGCCCGAACGCCACGTAAATTATGTCAGAAATTTGCGAAGCTCTCTTCACGAAAATATTCCCGCCCTCGTAAATTACGGAAATTGAGACGTCGCGCAATTAAAACCGACGTAATTTACGCTGCAAGTTTTTTCACCCCGCAACTGGTATATCTCAAAAAAAGGATTACGTAATCGTGGAAACCCATGACCCGGAGATTAAAAATCTCCGAACGAGAAAAAGGCATATTGCACCGGGTTGAAAAAACGTCCCTTGAACCATTGATTTTTATATATTTTTCTTTCAATTTCAATTATGTACCTGGGTTCAGGAACAATTCAAAAATCGAAAAAATGTGGCATTATAAAATTCACGTAAAGAGTATTTTCGATGTTGTATAGGCTGTGTGGAAATTATCAAGAATTGAGCCGTTTTTATGAGTTTTTTGATATTTTTGTACCTACTGAACAAGGAAATTTTGGAAACTTTCCGAAAATTTTTCAAATTTGTGACATCTGAACAAAAAACCATGGAAATTGGAAAAAAAAACTCTCTCTCATTTTCCTTAGGGGCCGTCCATAAAATACGTCACACAATTGAAAAGAGACACAAATACAATTTCTGTCTTGCAAAAGAGAGACGCGAATATCAAAAAATGTGACGTATTTTATGAACGGCCCTTATACATTTTTTATAGGATCACCTCATAAGAGTAAAAATCCTTATAAAATTCTCATAAGGTTACTATATACAGGCATTTTATAAGGTACCTAATAAAGTGTTTCAAATACCTCTCTATAAACCACCCCCTCCCCCTGCCCCTCGAATACTCTCAGAATTTTCCCGTATTCGTCTCTAAGTACATGCATTCGAGAGGAAAAAGTAATCTAAAAGTTGCGCGCATATTGAAGTGTCCGAAGTTGCGGGAGTCGGAGAAAAATAAAATTCAAGCTGGCAACTGCATCGTAACCGTAACTATAAAGGCCGGGTTTGAGGGTCGATAAACGCGCCCTCCCTTGGAACGCTCCCGACTTGGCGCGTATCGATGAATGCGCGGGTGCAAAGCACCAAACGTGTGAATTTTCGAGCTTTATACGCGGCAGTGAAAGCTCGACTCGTGGCTCCCTCGAGCTCGTGAAGAATGAGGGAGTGTTTTATCGTACATCGATATTTTTTACGTTAAACGATCGAGGAAACATTTTTTTTAATGGTTTCTGCTTCCTAGTGATTCTGATTTTGATAAAAATCTATGAAATATGTATACATTAGTATTTGGAAAATCCTTGTAGAATTTGTAGACTTTGTATAGACTAGTCGATCGATACGTTAGAAATGGAAAATTCTTACAATAATTTCGAGTATTCTGAAATTTTGGAATAATTATTGTTGTATGCATGTAAAACAGAGAAATCTAATTTAGCAATATTCTCTGAGGTATGATATCATCTACTTGATAAATTCCATCCAAAAACTTCGTGTTCAATATCGGAGGTATGAAAAATTTCGAATGAAATGTTAGTTTAGGTTAGGTCATCATCATTTATCACTTTGAAAGATTTTCCATTTTGTCTACAGACAAGTGTAGAAATTCAACTCGAAACACTCAGAAAATGTTCACCATCGAAGTTCTGATCGAATAATTGACCCATTTGATCGTGCATTCTTTCTCTGACGATCGCTACGGCTCCATAAATTTTCATATTTACGGCCTTGATTGATTTACGTCCATGGTTTCATGATATAAATCTGCGTCGTGCGGAGATGCAAATCGCATGGATCATCTATTCTTGATCCTGTCACTGCTCGATTGGCTTGTTTTTCGACGTTCTAGTAATTAGTAGCTCTTTCGCGATCCACTTGACTTTGATTATTCTGTTAAACTTCAAAAACTCGCGTTCTCAGTGCACGTGTTGAAAAAAGTTTGTTGGAAAATTTTAAAAGATGTGAAAAATTTCGAAAATATGTTATTCTGTAAAATTTCAATAATTCTATTAAATTCCAAATTTCTCAAAATTTTTTACGTTTCCTTACTTTTTAAAAAGATTTTTCTCGATTTCATTTCATTACCACTTCCCTGAATGTCGTCAGATTTTTGACAGTTTTCGAATTTACTAGAATTTTCCTTAATTTGACAGTTTTTTGAATGTTACAGGATTTATCTTTTAGTCACATGATGGGAGGAGGAGTGGGGCGATCCAGAACTCTCATAGCGTATCTACTGATCCGATTGAAATTTATTATGTTTATTGATGTTTGCTGACAAATTCTGACTATTTTTCCACTTGGGATAGTAAACACAATCTACTAGAACTAAAACAGACTAGAACAAAATCACCATTCAGATAGTAGATCAGACACCCCAAAAGTAATAAATTTCCGCAAAGTGTGTCGTTAAGAATTCTTCTCGGTTTGGCAGCCTGGATGTGCTTCTCTCGTGAAAGCGGAGTACTTGACACCAATCATCATTGCAGGTACCAGCAAACGAGAGTTCGGCTCTGAAAAACGGCACCATATTCGTTAACGTAATTGCATTTCTCCCTGTATTCATGATATGTTTTCGCAAAACTAGATATGATTCATGATAAATTTATTCTTTTGAAATTCTTATCAAAAGAATTTACTCATTAAAAAACATGTTCCTCTGAGTATGTTCGTACGCCAATTACGAGCTTTCTGTGTCACTTTTGTCATCTGTGAAAAGTTTCAATTAGGTATGTTCTTTTGAATGTTTCTCAATTTTTTTGATGAGTTTTTTAAAGGGTTTTGGAGCTTTTTTGTTAGTTTTGAGGAATTCGGTGGATTTGGAAGTATGTTTAGGAATTTTGAAAAATCAAATGTTTAACAGTTTTTGACGATTAGAGGGAATTTTCAGAGACGAGGGAAATCAGCGAGAAACTCTAAATCTTTTATATTTTTTCTTATTTGCGGTAATAAAGTAGAATTTATGAAAAAAATTTCCAAAATTTATAGAAATAATAGGGGTAATTTCTGGGATTATTTTGACTGTTGGAAATTTTACGATGTTGTAGAGATTTTATTATTCTTTAAACCCTTAGAAGAATTTTTGTGGTAAATGGTACAGGAGTTGAAAACAGGAAATTAGAGTATCCGAAGAGTGTCAGACGATTTTTAACATTTCTAGAATTTTCATGGATTTATGAAAATCGTTGAACAAATTTAGGTATTTGTTCAACTTCTCAAGAATCAACATCAAAATTTTTTTCAATTGCGATGGAAATTGAAAGCATTTTTAGTAACCAAAGAAATTCTCTGAAACTCCGAAAAATTTCGGAAAGTGTGAGAAATCCATCGTAATTTTGGATGAAAATATACGATAATTTCACCCCCATTTCGAAAATTTATTATCATTGCCAATTTTCGTGCAATTTGTTCCTGAAAATTCCTTATTTTGTTTAATTCTAACAAATCTGTAAGTTAAGGGCGACGTTTTCTCGTCACTCTTTTTGGGGCGACGAAAAATTTCTCAAACAAATACAAATTTTTTGATGTTTCAAAAAACTTAAGCTTTCCGAACCTCGAATTTTTGAAGTTTTCGAGGATTTCAAAATGTTCAGGATTTTCGAACAGTTTCGAACAATTTTGAAATTAAAATAAAAACATACAGTTTTAAAATCTTCCGAAAAACTAAGGATTTTTGTATTGCTAAATGGACACAAAATTTTACAAATTTACAAAAAACTTAAACTTTTCCAAACTTTTCAAAAAACTTGAATTTTTAAAGAAACTCAATTTCTCAAATTTTTCGAAAAACTTAAAATTTTTGGACGTTTGTGGAAAACATCAAATTTCCACAATAAAAAGATATCAAAATTTTCGATTGTTTAACAAAACTCAGAATTTTCAAAGTTTTACTAAAACTCTGAATGCCGAAATTTCCAAAAACCCAAAATTTTTTTATTGAAATTTTCAGAAAAACCTCAACATTCGCAAATCTGTTGTAGAACTACAAGTTTTCGAATTTCCAGAAAACTTCGAATTTTTGCATCAAAAAAGATCCAAAATTTACGAATGTTTCTGAAATTTAACAATTTTCAAAATGGTCGAAAAAACTCCAACATATTTCAAATTTCTCAGGAAACCCGATAGTTATAAATTCCGAAAAAACTTTTAATTCAAAAAATTTCTGAGAAACTCAGAATTTTCAAATTTTCAGAACTGAAATTTTGCAAATTTAGCAAAAAACAATTAGCAAAGATTAAGCATATTAAGATGGTACCGAATGCAATTTTAATTTATTTCGTTCGAAAAACGCTCTGAAATAAATTTTTCAATGATTTTACATAATGACTCGAGTGTCGCCTAAACATCGCCTTTTGTAGACGTTTTGACGTCGAAATTTCGTCGCTCTCAGCTGGCTAGGGGAGTATTAATAAATATTGTCAAAATCATCGAAAGTTTTCCGAAATTAGCTGGTTTCATGTTGACCATATTTCTATGGAAATCCCATCAAGTCTTATAGTGAAAATCTCACAGTAGAGATAGGCAACTACGCGACTGTCCTCTCCTCACTCACAAGAACAGTCGTTTGGCGAGAGAAAGAAAGCAATAACATCGCCCATCCCTGCCGCATAGGGTACTACAGAAATCCTATGGGGTCAACTTAAATCTTATATGGCTTTTCCGAATCCTACGAAAGCCTATAGAAATTCTATAATGCACCATAACAATCTGAAGGTCCTATAGTATCCCATAGGTATTATCCTATGGGGCATTATTTGTGATGATCTCATATTTTATCCCATAATAATACACCATAGAGTGCACCGTAGGAATAATAATATACCATAGAGTGCACCATACGAATCTTACGTATTTTTAAGTTTCTAATTCGAATCAACTGACACTCTCGCGATGAGAAAACAGTGTTCAGATTCCATACCCATATTTATTATAAATTTTGCCATAAATCACTCCTGATTATATCCATGTGCAAAACTTCTTTCTTAACTTTTTCCTCATCTAAAATATGATATAAAACATTTCCCTTGTGAACATCCTATTTTCAATGCACCCAATAACTTCACGGTTCGAGGGTGGTTGACTATTCGAAACAATCTTATCGTCATCGATGTACGTACCAGTTAAATAGCACGTCTATATTATCGTCAGTTCTAGTTTCTCGAAGCGTGACGTATCTTTTGGAATAACGGCGAGCGATTCTGTTGGAATCGACGTGACGTCCAATGGAATCGATGCTACGAATGCTGTGTTCCACGTCGTTCAATAAATTAACACCTCAGAGGTTTTCATTCACACGTTTCGCAGATAAGCAATTCATGGGATTTTATTGTTTCGTCAATGTCCGAAGATTTTCCTGATCCCGATTTTGTTTGTCGCACAAGCAACAATGTGACTTTCGACAAATCTGTCTGACATTAATAGACGATTTCACAAATAGTGTGCTTATAGTCATTTGAGAAAAGTAACTCAGTTACACTTAAATTTACTATTCAGAAAAAGCGTTCCACAGAAAGTGACGACTATAAAGTAATTTTGATCTTTACAGTCACAGTTACTAATTTTTTAATAGCATGACAGTTACTTCGTGATCACCACAGTTACTTTTAATTTTTGAGTTACTCTAGTTACTGTTACTTTACATGTCATTAAAGTGAATATTACGTTCATAATTCACTGGAGTATCTGTTTTTTCATAAGCTTCTGTGGTTACTTTTTTTGGGGAGAGTGTGATTGGGCGTCAAATTAGAAATCAGGTCGGTAGTTCTCGATGCAACAGCTTGTCATTTGCCTGGATTAGAAGGAATCAAAGTGTCATATTCCGCGTGTGATGCTTCATCAAAGTTTCGGGTCACAAACGAAAACAAACGTTACAGCTGAACCCGTAATCTGTAATCTACTGCACTTGTCGTTTCGCGGAAAAACATAGGTTTTAACGAACTTGAAAATGATGCTGCTATGTGTCGTTTATAATTTTCCCACTTGAATATAAAAACCGGTTTTATTCTTTCTAGAATATTTTCGTGGAAGATTATGCAAATTTTTAGTTTTTGCATAAATTTTGTATTGATTTGTCAACTTTTAAATACTAGGAACAAACATGGAAATGATTTTTAAATGAAAATTGTAAAATATTGAAACATCGGAAATTCAATACTTCTTCTTTTCTGAAGTTGAATTAGTGGAGAATCACTGATTGTGATATTCGATCATGAGTGAAGCAAAAATCAATCGATCCCGCATTCGATCGCGGGAGCAGCGAAGCATCACCACCTCTGCCTACTAGGCAGCCAAGGGTCACGCGCCCATTGCGTTCTGCATTCCGAGCCCTCAATTGAGTTCGTATTTCCGAAATTTTGGATCTAGATTTTGGATCGAGTAGTTGAATTTCAAAAAGTTACGTAAGTATGCAGTTTTTCTCAAGATTTTACTTTCTTTATTTCTGAGTTCTAAAATTTACAATACTTGAACGAATTTTCCAATTGAGGAAATCTTCGAATGAATTCACAGATTGCAAGTTGCAACTTTTATCAATGCAAAAAAAAACCTTAAACTTCAAAAAAACTCCGATTTGGACCCTATTTTTCATCTCCCTCATCGGACTATTTCTGATCGAAAAAACATCAAAACCCCTCCCATTGAAAAAAATCCACTTCAAGTAATTACGAAAAATCTCCCTCAATTACCCTAAATCACATAATTACTGATTATTTGGTGTCTCTGACCTAATTCAATTAGTGAAAAGAAGATTTCACCAATTCAACCCGAAAGATTACCAATTCTTCATTTAATTCATTTTTCATCTTAATTAATGTTAAATTATAATCATTCACTTTTACGTTTTAACATAAAATCGTTCATAA
This sequence comes from Platygaster equestris, assembly GCA_030522785.1. Classification (NCBI taxonomy): domain Eukaryota; kingdom Metazoa; phylum Arthropoda; class Insecta; order Hymenoptera; family Platygastridae; genus Platygaster; species Platygaster equestris. The sequence goes on from JAPYZK010003689.1 coordinate 20,012, forward strand.
ATGAGTAAAAAATTTTTAAAGTCGCCAAAATCAAGTCCAAAAATCTCAGTAAAATTAATCATCCCCAATTACGTACAACTCTACACCATATGATCATAGACTCCATTCAACAGACAAAAATGACAATAAATCAATAATAATTTCTGCTGTAAAAATTTTCCATTTCATTTGAAAGGTTAATTCATTCTCAGATTTTTACAAATTGTAGTTAGGTAGTCATTCATCGTTTATTAAATACTATGCCCTTTTTCCAATTGCATTATTTTCGTTGACTTCATTATAACTTCATGTTGAGCGCACGTTGTCAATTTTGTTTACAGTTGTTCGCGTCAGATAAAAAACCACTCTGTTTCTACATATCCGCTGTAAACGAAAATAAAATTCCATGTTATCTGTCCCGAGCGCACCCCGGCACATCGCGCAGTAGTAAAACCCGAGTTCGGTCAGACGGCAAGTGGTACGAGGCGAAGAGCACGCGAATTGTCGAGCGCGACGTTTTCCCCCGATTATCGGCGGCAATCGATTAACCGTTTGACGACGAAGGTGTGGAAGACCTTCAATTGTAAGTGGCTGCTTATTGCGCCGGGATGCAGGGTCGTTGCATAATATATATCCTTTATAGCCGAGATAGTTTAAAGTGGGTAGGCAGCGCACATCCCATCAGCGGGGTTTCATCGACCGATCGGGGTAAGGGTGGAGCTTGAGCTGCACTGACACGTCAGCACCTCTTCAATCTCGAATGGGCCTTTCTGTTCGTTCTATATCTATTGCTTCCAAGTGATACGATGTCTATAGGTCCACTATTGCGCGAGGATTTATCTTGAAATCGCGAATTATCGGGGTTTAGAGGTTTATGAGGCTTTAGTTGGGTAGATAGGGAAAGTAGCTCAATTACTTTATAATTCCTTAATATTTATTGTTGAATTACTTAATAATTATTGTAGAGCTTAAAAGCGAATGACTACACATATTAAATATTAGGGGTGACAGCTACAGTTACCTTTACGGAATCGTAAAGTGATACAGTTACCTTTACGGAATCGTAAAGTGATACAGTTACTGTCAACTCAGTTACGGTTTTGGATATGATTCAGGAAAGATAGGATAAAAAAACTGTAGGTTTGAAACGGTATAGATTTTTTTATAATCCCGAAATTTATTCTCTTCCGAGTGTGCAATTATTCTTTGAATGAGCGTTTTACGATGATTAACTCGTATTATAAGTGGTTTATTACGGAGCCTCGAGTTGGTGAATTATACTTTCAGAATAATTCAAGTCGAGCCTTTTTTCTCCTCAGAGCGAAGTATTCTCGAATTCGCTTTTTCATATTTAGATGGGGTGGAACTTTTCTGAAAATCTTCAGGGAAAGTTCTTCGTAAAAAAGAGATTATGATGGTTATTTGTGTACCCGCGAGGGCTAGAAAAATGATCTATCGGAAATTTGGATTTTGAGGGCTGCGATGTCAAAATTTGGACGAAATCTTTTTTATAAGGAAAATAATATTCACGAAAATGTTCGCAGAAACATTTGTTTTGAAGTATTTATAATACTTTGAATTAAGTTTCGGAGAGCTATTGAAGTTTATATTAGCTTGAAGTTGCAGAATTGAACTTTAGTATAGAATTGACCAACTGAAGCTTGAAATTGAAGTTTTTGAATTGAAGTTCGATCTTGAAGTTATCGATGTGAACTTTAATAGTGTGGAGTTTCGGGAGTTCATTTCTATCTCAAAGTTGCGAAATTGAACTTCAGATATTATGTTTCTGAACTGAAGTTTAAACTTGAAGTTTACGATATAATATTTAACCTTGAAGTTTCGAAAGTTCATTTCTGGCTTAAATTTGCAAAATTAAACTTCAAATCTTAAGTTTCCGAATTAAAGTTGAAACTTGAAGTTTCCGAATTGAAGTTGAAATTTGAAGTTTCCAAAATGAAGTTCAAACTTCAAGTCTTCGAATTGAAGTACAAACTTGAAGTTTTCAAATTGAAGTTCAAACTTGAAGTTATCAATATGAACTTCAATTGTGAAGTTTCTGGAGTTCATTTTTGGCTGAAAGTTGCAGAATGAAACTTTGAACATTCAATTTCGGAATCGAAGTTCAAACTTCAAGTTTTCTAAATAAACTCCAACCTTGAAGTTTCAGAAGTTCATTTCTGGCTTAAACTTGCAAAATTAAACTTTAAACCTTAAGCTTCCGAATTGAAGTTTGAACTTGAAGTTTCGGAATTGAAGGTCAAACTTTCAGTTTTCGATATAAACTTCAATCGTGAAGTTTCGGAAGTTCATTTATGATTCGAAGTTCAAAAATTAAACTTCAAATTTAAAGTTTTTAAGAATGACGTTCAGACTTGGAGTTATCGAATGGAAGTTCAAACTTGAAATTTCCGAAATGAAGTTCAAACTTGAAGTCTTCGAATTGAAGTGCAAACTTGAAGTTTAAAAATTAAAGTTCAAACTTGAAGTTACCAAA
>JAPYZK010003690.1:0-19145 GCA_030522785.1 Platygaster equestris
GTAAACCAAGCAGTAGTGGAGTAGTCAGTTCTGTGCAATAAACCTCCGTTTTAACCAACATAGTGTTGTGAATTCAAACCCGCTACGGTCCACATTACACGTACAAAAAGTTATATTCATGCGGGTCGTTAATTTCGTAGTAGATTGGAAGGCACACATTCCTTTGACATTGGCTCTTTGACTTTCCATGTCTCTTTGACAGTCTCTCTGACTCTGTATCCCTGCAATGTATTCGCTGCGCCGAGGCAAAAACCCAAAACTGAACTGAAACCGATAGATGGGGAAAGAAAAATGGGCGAGATTTTTATGCTTTATACTTCCTAAACTTTTTTGATGGAAAATTCACTCAATTCGAGCGAAAATTCCGCAAATCATAGCTCAAATTGAAATTATACTCAAAATGAGTGGAATATCGCTAATTTTAGAGTGATATTTCACTCGAAAAAAAACATAGTGAAATCACAATAATTTTTTTGAGTGGTATGTTGAGTTAACGAGTGGGGTTTCACTCAGTTCCAGTAAAATTCCTTCTTAATCTTGATTTGCAGGATATTTACTCAAATTGAGAGAATTTTCACTCGAAGAAATTTGGAAAGTAGGTATTTCTACGTTTTCTACGAATCAAAATGTTCGAAACTACAATGATCAGAAATTGTGTATTCGGTAGTGATATTTTTAATATTTTCGCAATTCCTTCGAAAGCTTTTAAAAAGTATATTATGGAAACACTTACATGTTTAAAAAAGATTATGAGAGGTTGAGGCAATTTTCCTGGGACTCATCGAATTTTTGGAAAGATTAAACAAAATACTTATTTTCATAGGTTATGCAAACTGAAGTTATCAAAAATGTTGACCTATTTGTTTAAAATAGTTAACTTTTATTAAATTTATCGAGGATTCTGAAACTGATTGAAATTCCGAAAGTCTTTGAACTTTTCGAGCCTATTTTACGGTGCTGGTGATTTTCTGGAGTCCTGTTACAATGCACTGAAATTCAGAAATTCATGTACAATTTTCGAGAATTCAATATGATTATGGGAAATTTATCAGGTTTTTCGAAATAAACATCGTTAATCGTTAGCATTGTTAAAAATTACGAATTATTTGTGAAAAAAGACAAAACATCATTATTTCTTAATTTTTAATAGTACTTGAAGCATCTTCGTTTGGAAATTTGCCGTGAAATAACATTAACTTCAAAAATGTTTCATACATTATCATCACTTCCAATAATTAGATATTCGTTACTTGAACATTCTGAAATACCGACGTAATGTCATATTTCACTGTTTAATTTCTGTAGAATGTTAGAATATCTAGACATTTTTGAAATTATATCTGACGCAGTAAAAGTACTAAACTGAACGAGAAATTTCTGAAATCCTCAGAATCGAACAATTACAAGCATTCTAGGACCTCAAAGATACATTAACCTCAAATACTGTCAGTTTCTGAAATCTTCTCTCCATATTCTCGCCATAACTGAAGTTTCATAACTAACAAAGTTTCACATCATTGAAATTCTCAAGGTTGAAAAATGTGTAATAGATAAAATTCTCAGAATCCTTGTCCTTACACAAGAAATGACCAAATTTTCCAAAAAAATACTTTGAAAACCCTAAAAATCTCTCTAGTAGACATATTTACATACATACTTTGCAAACACGATGTAAACAGTGTAAAATGCACATGTTTACGTAAAGTTTACATGAAGTTTACGTAAACAGTGTAGATCTGGAAAATAGGACAAGTCATATAACTTTTTGTAAACTCTTTGCAATTCAATTTAACCCATTGAAAAAAGTATTAAAATCTGCCTAACCAAGGCCACTGAAACTCTGTACGCCAACGACTTCAATATTAGACAGAATTTCAATTAAACTTCGTGATACACTACATCACTCGAAAAGACTCTCATGTTTTTTTATTTCGCTCATTATCCAATATTACACAGCATAAGTTAATGGTCACATCGTAGTCGACTCGGTACATAAAATAATAATCGTACATCACTAACGATTATAATATAAACATATCCGTTACAGTGTCAACAATTTCAGCGTGCTTTTCCGTGTCAGAAACGTACGTAGATATCTGATTCCAGAACACAGTTACTTCGATAAATAGAAAACAATCATTTGAAGCGTATATCTAGACGTTGCTGCGAATCCCGTAATCGGCGATGGCAGCTTGGATGTGAACATCTAACGATTCGCCATCGTCTACTTCTCCGTGCTTGTAGTCATTGAGGAAGTAGCATGTTCCTGGAACGGCGAGTGATATCTCTTTGGGTAGCTTGTCTGTGTCTCGTGCTTCCAAGTCGAATCCTGGTGTTTGGACCAAAAATCTAGAAACACATGGATTTAAAGCTGACTAGAAGTCTTTAAGATTAGTGTCCACGCTTTTTTGAATACGTGTCTCAACTGTACAACGATCTAGGGCAAACTTCATAGAGGAGCTTAATTTAATCATTGATTCACTTACTCGTGCGTTATGGGGCTGATGTTAATTTTCAGCGGTTCGCTCGTGGATTCGAATTTATTGGCCAAAGTTACGTTGTGGCCGAAAAGGCAATATCGGAGCATTGTCTTGCCAACGACTCCAGCCAGGACCATTCCAGTGTGAATTCCGATTCGCATCTAAAATGTGATATTCGATTTTGAATAACGAACTCATTACTGTATGATATATTTTGAAGGCGTCATGACGTTTGAAAAGCCTCAGTTTAGTACGATTGATAAATTTTCCGTCGAGTTGAGTTTGAATATGAACAAATTGGGAACCCTCGAAAACTCCCGCCATGGGATGCGAATTTTATAAGTTCCTTCAACCGGACTGATGTTCAACAAGTTAAGAGCATGCCATTATTTTTGATGTTTCAGAACTTTGAGTTAGGTTCTACTGATTCGTTTTCCATTAAGTTGATTCTGAGGATAGCCAAATTTGAAACATTTGCGGGATCTCACGAGCGCGTTGCTTGAATACGAACTTAATATTCATGGAAATTAACGATCATTTACTCATCGCAACTTGAGCTATTTTGAAACTTGTACTCAACACTCGAATATCATCAAACTTATTGTGAATCAATAGAAAAGTTGAAGATTACAAAATTTCGAAATCGAAAAGGTTATATCACGATTCTATTGTCCAAGTTGATGGAATTCATGTCCTCGATAACGCATTGTTCCAAGAATTACATACCATCCACTTCATTGACAATCACTGTATTATGTAAATCTTACCCTGATTGGTTTCCCGTCATGCGTCATGTGCTGAGAGCACGTTTGAATCATTTTCAGTGCCATCAAGGCTATTTGCTGTGCGTGCGTATTAGTAATTTTATGAAGTCCGCAAGCTACGCAGTAGGCGTCCCCGATTGTTTCCACCTAATAATGAATAGGGATGATAATGATTAAATCCCACAGAGCCTGCTCATCCTACAGTGTGTGAGAGCTGAATGTGAATTCAATCAGAAAACGGATAATCCAATAATTTGGCTTTTGTTGATGTTTGATGGACAGTTATTTGATGAGGTTATCAACATGATGGAACATTTTACATAAAATGAAACGTCTTCATCCGACCAAGTCATTTTTATTCTAACTTCACTTTTCACTGACCCCAAGAAATCAATTCATTGCGAAACAAAAACATCCTGAAACTCTGCCTTCTCACCGCTCCAAGAAAGAGCTGAACATTCATCACCCGCTCCAATAAAGTCTACAAATATTAGTGTAAGGGAAACATCGGGAAAGTAATCAGATGCTCGAGTTATCCGTTTTTCTCATGAGACGCCCCAAGCGAAATACCCGCGGGATCGCTAATCGGAATCCCATCGGATATTGCATCAAAAGTCTCGTTCGGTACACATCCAATGGTATTTCCCCATTTTTTTGAAGTCCCACCATCTGACGCGCGTCTGAGAAGTTTTGACAGGTTGTCCGGATGAGATTTTTCCGAGCCGTAACCCACGCTGACTCGGGACAATAACCTCACGGGTCAGGAAAATGGATCGACGTACCTTGTAAACGTCGAGCTGTCCACAGAAAACGTCGAATTGTTCGTACAGGCTCTGGAGCATGTTAATGACCATCATGGGCGTCGCCGTCGAGCAAATGGCCGTAAAGCCGACGATGTCGCTGAACAACATCGTTACGTCCGCGTATGATTTCGCCTCGATGGTTTCTCCTGCGAATCAGAACGACGGAATGTAATCGTATTGGATCTTTTTCATCTTTTGTATGACCTACCGAGCCATAAACGCTTCGCGATGTCCGGGGGGAATATAAGATGTAGAAGGCTGACGTTTTTCTCCCTCTCGGCGTCGACGGCGCGATTCGCTTCCTCGATCGAACTTTTCAATTTGTCCATGCGACGTCTCAGCCCGTCCTGCAATGATTGCAACATTTTCAAGTTATCGGAAGTGGATTTTTCTTGTTCTCAAGAAATCGCCGCGCTGGAGCGGTCAGCTGCAGATCACCTGGACTCGTCAATTGTCGGTAGTGATATCACAGATTGCGTTTTAATGCTCTTGGGTGAACACTAACCTGTGCCCGAGCTTGCTCGCCAACCAATATGACGTCCCGGGTGGCGTCGTGCAGCGGGATGTCGGAGATAAAAAGCCCGTGGCCGGTCAGACCCTCCAAGCCGTTCAGGAACGGCGAGCTGACGAAAAGGATGGAGTCCGACTCCGGGCAATGCACCATCTGCCCCTTGAACTCGAGGCCCTTTTCGCGACAAATAATTGCGTTAACGTTTCTGCGATTTCTTAACGCCCACGGCGAGGGAAAACAATGCGCGTCGCTGGGCGTTAAGTGATATTGGCCTGACGATTTCAGGCGTCACAACAACTCGTGGCGATACAATACCTCGGCTTGAAACTTGTCGGCCTCGGGGGGTCTTTGTAGAGTGAGAACAAAGGGCGTATTCGCGCGTTTGAGGATCTCGTGGAAGGTGAAATTCACGCCCCTCGGCCGGGTGAAGATGAAATACGCCGCGATGCCCTTTCCAAGTTCGTTGATGTAATGGCCAAACAAACGCATGAAGCCGCCACCCAATTGGACCAGCTCCAGTTGACGGTCCACGACGAAGTGCCATGGGAAAGCGTTGCAGAAGCTCGCGACACCGATACTCAGGTCGGCAGCGTCGCTGGAGTGCGGGCGAAATCGTTGACCGTCGTATTCGACGTCGCAGATGGGTGGAGTTATCGTTTCGCTAAAACGTTCTGGCATGATGTGGTATCTGAAATTTTTTCGTAGTCCCAAAGATGATCATTTGTGGTATACATTAATACTACTGGAATTGAATGAGAACTCGAAGTACTTTGGGAATACTTAGAGACGTCGAAGCGAAATGTGAAGGGAAAATGATGTTTGTAACTCGCGAAAAAACAAAAAACGGAATGGAAAACGTTTACTGCCCCCGACACTGCTCGTCGAATGAAAAGAGATTCGGGTTCGATTTTTGTTACCGGCGTTTCGTGCCTCGCCCTTAGGTTAGGTCTCTGACCTTTTTTTAGATTTTGGGATGATTTAAAGATTAGATTCCATGATTTTAATGGATTTTTTTATGGCGCAGCTATAATTTCGATCGGCCTCGGTGATTAGGGAGAAGGTGACTGATTTAGAAAGGTGGACTGTTCCCCTTCGTCCGAAACTCCTGACGAATGAACTTCATATGAATCGCGTTATATTTCGTTCACTTTTGATCGCACAGATTTCAGGGTGAGTTCGTCTGATCGGGCATGATTAAAAACCTCATATCCGATTTTTGGTGCTGTAAGGTATGTTTCTTCGTTCCACGCCACATTGAAAAGTTTTCGTAGCTCCTTCGAATACGTTTTTGAACTTTTGAAAATAGGAAATTTGGTAATTTCGTGACCCACCTGAAGAATTTAGCATTGTATGGATCCGGCATTATGTACACATCGGCTTTGTCGTTATAAAATTGCCGGGCGATGCCCTTCAAGCTTCCGACCAAGAGGAAAGCGATGGACGGATGGTCGGTGGTGAAATGCAGCTCCAGGGCCCCAGGTGTCGCGATGCACACAAATTCGGCTTCGTTTTCGAAGCCCGACTGGTGCTGAACGACGTCGTTCACGCCGTCTAAAGTCGTCAGAAAGGCGATCAAGTCGTCTCCGAGACAACGGAAGGCCCTTTCAAGGAGTCCCACGCATGACGTCGCTATCACTTCCTGGCCCAAATTGTCGAGGAACGCGTTGACATCGATGTCTGCAAAACATCACATCGCTTCGTTTGAAACTCTTCAATATTCCGGTATTTTATTAGGAAATAATTGAGTTTAACACAATTACTGCCTAATATATCAATAATCATATCTTCTGCAAGCAACGAAATGTTGAATTTTTGAGGTTACTGAAGACTTCGGATCTTCGTGACTAAATCAAGCATTTCGCTTCACAAAAACCATTCGAGAAATAGGTGCTTAACCGCAACGGAAATGAAGGAAAGTGCACCTTTGCCTTAATGCATCTAAAAAAATTCAGGTCAATTATACTGAAATGCTTTAAAGTGATTGCGTACATTTTCCGAAGAGCTCTGCTATAAAGTCTATTATATATCGTGTCAGGAATGTTCTTTTCTACTACGTACGAAATAGATCGAGAAGATAAAAGTAGTGCCACAAACAGTGTCGACATACAAACGAAAAATGAAATTCGTAAATGTGATCAGAATTGTCCAGGCGGTTTTACTATAATTATGTACGTTGCAAGGTTATAACAGTATGAAAAAAAAGATTTCGAATAAATCTGGTGATAATTCTGAACCTCTCGGCCATTGGGCAATGCCCGGTGAAAGTCGTTAAGAAGCCTGAAAAGTTACGCATAATTTTCCGCGTCTTTGCGGAATATGAAGCGAGTTTTATGGCTTCGTAATGCGTGGAGGGTTGAAAATTTTCGTTCAGTGTACAACTTTACGATTCATCCATGGAGAAAAATTATCTTCAGAAACACATTATATCTACTTTAATGGATGTATCGAGAGCTTGACTCATCCAGAAATTTTCATCGCGATCATTAGCAGTGGTTTCAATTTTTCGCGTTTCATATGCATTTGCACAATATAGGATATGTTGTTCCATTTGAGAATCGGTTCTTGTAATTTTTTTTACTTTGCTACGAATAAAAATAGGGTGATAGAGTGACTCACCGCAGTCTAAATTAAGCGTCTCGTAGATATCTTCCAGTAGATTGTAATTCTCCTCAATTTCAACATTGTATAGAAGTTTTTGTCTGGAATAGACAAACAAGCAAAAAATATCATTAATAACTTACTACGATAATCAATACTTGGGAGAAAATTCAAAAGGTGTCAAGTAACATTCCAATAAGGTTTATTTTGTCATTGAATTGCATGCATGGACAAACCTTCTGGACTTGGCACTTAGCATCTTTTAACTTTCCACGTCACATTTACAAATTCAAGATTGACGTAAGTTTAAGTCAATTCATTTAGACAGAATCTTATAGAAACTTCGGGAACTCCAGTGAAAATTACATCGATTACAAAGACATCGAGTAAATGAAAAATCTGCACAAAAGTAGTCGTAGAAATAAGAATTGGAAAAGTAAACGGAAGCTTTGCATCAAAATTGAAGGAAAAAGGGAAATGAAAAGCTGTTGCGAAATAAGTAATTGCGAAGTAACATTTCTAAAGAAATGCGAGTTGAACTCTTTTTCTGAATAGGTTGGATGCCGGTAAAGATTCCGGAATCGAAAAATAAATTACACAGGCTACGTGAGGAAACGTCTTTAACAGTGGAGAAAACAATTTTACTCGCGATTGTTTTATTCTCAAGCATGTTTGAACAGTAGTGACCAAAAGTCATGGAAAATGAAAAGTTGCGGAATAATTTCCAAGGAATTTTCAGTACCGAAGTCCTAGAGCCAATAGTACTTACAAAGAAGTCGAGGTCGAAAGAGGAATTTCATTTTGGGACAACACTGACTCCAACGCCACGGATATCACTTCATTCTGCAACAAATAAGGATGTTTGTGTACTGCATTCATCGGAAAGATTAAGCAGGCTAGAAAACCGAATTTCTCGTGAAAATCTGAGACGAAAGTTCCCCGACCGTTTTTTTCTAAGATGCAAATTAACCGATTGAAAGTTCTCCTGATACTGACATAAAACAGAAAACTTTTCTCAAAAATTTACAGGGGAATGAAATGAGTGATATGATCAAATTCGTACGTAAAATCCGAGACAAAAGTTTCCCACCAGTTTTTTTCGAATGTCAAAATTGACGGAGTTGTGATGAGTTAATTTTTTCTGACGCTGAAATTCTGACTTACAATGGATAACTTTTCGGAAAATTTATCAGCATTATCGAATAGGTTGAAAAAGTTAATTACTCGCGAAAATCTGAGATGAAAATTCCAGATATGTTTTTTTTATAAATTCAATACTGTCAGAGTTATAGACAATCAAAGTGTTCAAGCTCTTGAAAATTCCAAAAAAAAATGGTTGTATTCAGAAACAAATTCGGAATTTGATAATGATGCTTATTAACCCAGTTTGATGATACTGTCAAGAGATCTATTTTTCGTGTTTACTGTGTACTAGAAAAGAGAGTGTATATTGAAGTATTGCCAAGATAGTATCGTTCGCTGAGTTTTATTCAGCAGAGCGCACTTATTTAACGATTCCATTGAGTTCAAAAAAGACTGAGATGAAACGAATAATACCCTCAGTGGGATTGCCTGGAGGGATTCCCAGTTCGAAAGTGCACTCTCTGATTTTCAATTATTATCGATTCGAGCATCGTTCGGCTTTTTTGAACAAGGTCTAAAATCCTCTTACTCAAAAAGTAAAGCTCAAAAAGTGGAGTTATTTATATTTGAAATAAAAATAGAACAATGTTTCCACCTTTCAGGCAAATATATAAATTTTGTTCGTTTCCGATACGTAAATATTAAGGTTCGTACTTCGAAATATTACAAAAAATTTTTAGGTGTAATTGTACACTGAAATTTTTAAATATTCATTCTTTCTCAGTGTTTCACTTGAATTTTCCGAACTTTCATAACTATAAACAAAAATGTCTCAAACTTGGCAGTGTTTTGGTCCACTGTGTTCTGATCCATACTCAAAAATTTGACCTAACCTCTCAAAACTCTCTATAAAAAATTTTCCATACATAATGCATTCTCCATATGAGGTGCCAGGACTCAATCTCTTTCTTTATCTTCCTCTGTGTAATTAAGGACCGTATTCCCAAAGTGTCTCTCCCCCCACCACATCCCCTACAAAACAAAAACCTTCCGTACCACAGGATTCGTCAGCACGTGCACAGCGGCTCTCAAATGCTTGAGGTTCAGAGTCTGGGAGTTCTCCGGATCCTCGATGTCCTCCCCCAGCAACGTGGATGCGATCTGGATAGAAGACTGCCTCGACGGCTTGAACTTCTCCCGAGGGTGCTCCCCGTCCTTGCCCTGCAGCCGCGCGAAAGGACAAGCCATATCGATCCCTGGCACCGCGATTCACGAAAACAGAGCCCGGTCTTCGCGCCCCATTACCCGCGATAAACGTCCGCCCAAGGTACGTGCAAAATTCAGCAAACCGCGGTGGCGTGTTTGGACGCCGTCCAGCCGGTGTGAGCGTCGCTTGTATTATTCATCGTCTCCCAGGGGTCGCGTGTCGGCATTCCCAGTCGCAAAACGGGCCACTCGCGATCCGTGCAACGTGCGAAAACGCGTGGCGCCATACTGCGCGAAAAGATAACCGGAAGGACCGCCGAAAGTGGGTGAGTTTGGCGAAACAAGAGAGACGGGGAGAGGGGTGGCGAGCGCGAGAGCTCGCGAGGGAATGAGAGGGCGGCGGTGGCAACGACGGGGGTGCGTGTGTCGAGGAATAGAGAGAGAACGGGGCTCCTCGGGGGTGGTAGAGGGAGACGAAAAATGGGGGAGTTGAGAGGACAGGCGATAGGGTTTCCGGGCTTGTCAGAGGGAGAAGACCGAGGGTGGGTTCCCGCGCCGGCGCGGGCCGAATGTGTAACGCGAGAGCGTGTTTGCTGAATCAGGCTCTTTCCACCCTCAAGACGCTTGGCTTTCGCGGTCCCTCGTTTGCCCCAATTTCCACGACGGGCTCCCGGGCTCCCCTTGGTCCTTTCAACTCGGAATTTTTAGAATACGATGGAACGTTTATTCAATAGATAACAGCATGCGTATTTGGGGGGGGGGGGGTTATAGGAGTTGTTTGATGACTGATCGATATGATTTTTTCGGTTTGGAGGGAAGTGGGATGGGGAAAGAGTCTTGAGACGTCTTAAAACGGCTTTTGAAGTACTAAAATTCGAGGGAGTCTTAGTTTTCGATGTGATCAGCTTTTCGAGGATTTCTTTCGAGAACTGGGGTATTGAAAGGACTTATATATATTGAAATAAGAAACTTTTTAGGAGTTTGCAATAATGGAGTCTTAGGAACTTTTTTCAAGCTGTGTCGAATGTTTAGTCTCTATAAATCTGAAAAGTCAAGATTTTACGAGAATACTTCGCAGAATTTTATTTTGTAGTTTTTTTAACAACATTTGAGAAGTGTTTCAAATTAGAGCTAATTTGTGTCGTAGTTTCCATGACGACGGTTGACAAAAACATCGAAATCGTGTAAAAAAAATAATTTAGTGTTTTTCACTCCGAATGGTATTGTTGTTACATCTGAAGGATTCCTAATATTTATCTACGGGTGTACAACCAAATTAATAATGATTTTTCTATCTACAGAGTTCTGAAAAATCATGTGAATAGTATTAAGCTTAGACATCTAATGAGACTTATTAGTCTGTATGCACCAGAGAGGACCCTGAAGAACGGATTTGCATGAGCTAGCTTTGTCCTCAATTAAATTATTGTCTTGTTTATTATGAATTATTGACTCAGGCATGATGAATATGTTACTTGAATAGCTACGGAATGTCGGCTTATTGATGAAGTTTCCATGATTTCTAACATCACATTGATGGACATCCACTTGAGATTATCTGAGATTTTTGACACAAGTGACGTTGATAATGGCTGGTTTGGTTCAAAGTATATTCTACTTTTTGGTGATTTGCTGCAATTGCCACCGGTTCGCGAAAATCCAGTGTACATCGAACTGAGTTCGAAAGAAATTGAAAAGTACATTGGATCTTTTGGTGGCTTTAATTTAGGGAGACACTTGTTCGACTACGAAGAACTAAGGAATATGCGACAGAAAGGTGATACTTATATCGAGATTTACTCGGTAATATTCGTTCAGGACTTTTAACAGCTGACCACATACAAACCTTAGAATCGCGAAAAATAAATTTATACTTACATTCTTATCCATCCTGGTAATAATTTCATTTTAGTCATTTTTTCCCTATTGGGTCAATGGTTTGATTACCGTCAGTGCCTTCGTTTTTTGTTCTTCATTATTGTTATTTCGCTCTTTTATATTTCCTTTTCTTGGTCTAGAGTGATGAGTGGGTTTGAACATCTATCATTTTACTCATTGCTCTTCACCTTAAGTCCACAGTTTGTATGACTTGCACTTAATGAACTATTTCCTTTTTGTATCATTGTAGTGGTATGAAATATCCATCGTCCTGTCAACCCGAAATACCCATTATTTTTTGACCCGATAAGGGCAATAAAGGACTACTGTTTATCGCCCTGAGGTATACAAATGAAAGAATGAATAAACAAATAAATTATGAAGCTTAAAATATTCCCCTGACTTATCGTAGTCGATAATTTTCTTCGTCCAAAATGCCGTTATCGTACATTATATCACAATTTTCCACGCTGTCAACAATTCAATATCGAAATACCCAATTGTTTTGTTTTTTCGTTTGTAAATTAGGTCCGGCTCTAAACCCCATATTCATCTCGGATCAGCCCTAGTGCGTCCAAGTAGGGAAATGCCTCAGGGGGTCAAACTCGCCAGAAGAACCGCAATCGATAGCACCGATGGTGTCGGGAAAATTAATCGCCGAGGTGGCAATGAAATGGTTTAGGGTACTTTTTTTTTCGAGGGAAATTATTTATGAGCTTTTTTTCCTCGCGCGAGGATTTATGTGTATCTACATTGCAGAAATCCTCTCATGTGCGAAATTGGAGTTTCTTGGGGTTATCACGGTTATCCTGGAAATATGGAAATCGTGAAATTCAGTTGCTATCAATAAATTGTGTGGAGGCTAGATATTAGGTTAGATTTCAGAAGAATTTTCTTCCAAGTATTAAATTTTCGGTAGGATACGCAATACAGCGAATTTTCCGATTTTCCCAATCTTACTGCACTAATCGTATAACCTCAAACGAAATTTCACTAACGGAAAACGTCTGCCATTTCAACGTGCAATCCCGTCACGCTTCGTGAACTGATTTCTCCGGGCATTTCGATCAAACTTCATTAAACAAATTCGCCGGATCGAGTCGAAATTCTCGGTCTTGCACCAGGCGTGAAAATCCGAGCATCGAAAGTCTCAAAGCAGAGGAAACTTGCGGAAAATTCCTTTTGTTGCGAAAAAAACCCCGAACGAGTGTCGCGCTCGTAGGGAAAATTGAAGAGGCGCGATTGTAGTCAACGTTTCATGCACGACTCTTTTCGCTGTTACGTTCGCACTCGAGAAATAGTCCAACTGAAACAAAACACTTTCGCCTCGCGAGCGAAAACGTGCTCAAAAAGGCTCCGAGTTTAATTTGGCCACTGCACAAGAGAGGAGCATGCACTCCCACGCGGCTAAAAAACTTGATTCTCGCGTATCCTATCACGAGAACCCTGACACGAAATGGAGCAGCGGGGTAATTTTGTATCGTGGCATAGAAGGATAAAAGGCCTCATTAATATGGTTGTTAGTTAGTTTTTAATTGAGATGGATCGAGTTTCAAAAGAGTATTCCGGTTTTGAATATTTTGAGGTTATATCCAGACTGTTCTTGACTTGTCAAGGTTTTTTTCGCCTCAGTTATCTCGTTCCAACATGGATTCTCCTTTAAAAAATAGATCGGGTAACTTATCTATTCCATCTCGAAGCGGATCCATCAATTGTAGTCTGGATCAAAATGTATCACCAGGGACTTCGCGGCTCGAATATAAATGCTTCATTTGTTTCGTTTCGCCATACGTTACCGTCAACAACGAACACCACCCTCGTGTAACTTTAATTTGTCCCATGAATCCGAGTAACTTGCACCTACCCTCATCATTGTATAAAATAAATCAACCGTAGTATTATTCGTAGTTACGGAGCTCGCGTTCTTAAAACGCAATACGTTTTCATTAAACTGAGTGCCCTGAAAACGAACCAGTGCCTCAAAAATCCATGAAAACGAAAAATCATTTACTGACTCGTACTTCCAAAAATTTTTCGAGTGCAAGCAGACCTTTACTTGTTCAACCAAACGGTGACACAGCTTCGAGCGAGCCAAGAGGGAAAAAACCGTACTTTTTCTGTTTATTCAAATTCGTCGGGGAAACGAGAGATTTTTATTTACAGATAAACCTCGGGACGCATCATTATTCGGTTCGCATTCCAGCAGATGTATCGATTGCAATCGGGTGATGAGTTTGGGTGGCGAAGGAAGTGTTTGTTGAAGTACGCAACGAGATAGCTTTTCTTCCGTGGAAGTTGGTATCATGGTTCGGGCGAGATTATCGATGGAATCTCGGGATTGATTTATTCGCGGTCTGTCGCTGGGGAAAAAGGTTGGAAGCGGAGGGAAAAATGAACGTCTCAAATTGCAAATCGGTGGTTTAAGCGGTAATCGATATTAGCGAGAGGCGTCGATTACTGGGGAATGTCAGATTTTTTCTGACACTGTTACAGACAGTGTTGTCATATCCTGTCGTCATCCTGGAAGATGTTCTCCTACATTTACGAATTCATAAATTACGAATGGATGAATTATTCTTTCGAAACTCTGAGGTAGAGAATTCTTGATTGTTTATTTCTAAGACGCCGTCTCGAAGTTTTTTGACTCTCGAATTTCTGGATTGACGAACCTTGTTTTTCCTTGAATATCGAGAGGTTATTACATACTCTTGAATGTTAAAAATGTCTGATAACCTATTTCGTAAGTAGGTCACTCCATTATCTGGGGTGTTGAAAATTCGTTTCTTTCCCAGTGTGAAAGATCGATTTAATCTCTCGAATAGCATGAAGTGCCGAGCCCTTACGGAATCTGAGCATTATTTCGTATACTAATTACGGTAGGGTGGTCGTTATTTGGACATTTTTCTACGCCGTCTTTCTTCTTTCCAAGAAAAGTGGATGTTAACGATCAATTTATACAAACGAATCCTCAAATTCTGGTAAATTTCCAGTTCTTCGAAAAATCACGATGTATTGTCATACAATCTTTATTTGATTGATACGATTGTTATTGATTTTCCACCAAAGATACTTCTTTCAAGGAATTCGCACACAAATCCTAAAATTCATCATTCGAACAATAACAGAATAGCATGAAAAATCATCGGGAATCCCAATCACATGATCTTTTTCTTCCATTCCACCCCTTTCATCCATTTATTATTATTTCTCTCGGACTTATTTCCGAATCCAAGCAAAATGCTGCATCAACCATTTTCACGCAATTAATCTTTCATCCGCGTAATTGATCTCCCCAATAAAAGCGCCGGCTTTCATTACACACTGCGAGTCTAAAAAAATATGACTCCATTAATTCCCCCCCCCCCCCCCCCCCCCCCCCCCCCCCCAGACCCTTCCCCGATAATGGCGCGATCAAAAACGCCCCGCCGGAAAGTTCGTCAGGTTGTAACGGGAAATACCATTTTCCTCTGAGCGGAGTTTCATTATGCCATAAAAATCGACGCGAATACGAAATCAATAAGGTCAGATGATGTTCTCTTGGCATTCCGCCGACGTCGGCCATTTCGCGTGCATTACGGCACGCGCGTGTGGTACGTAAGCCCTGTCTTGTGATCCGTCGTTAATATTCCAAGCCGCGATGGTATTTTTCATTAAAACCGCACGTACCACGTATTTCAACGCCGGGGTTTGCGTTGAAAATCTGCGTTTGTATAACGAATACGTTCACGTAAAGTAGGTTTCGTGTAGGTTTCCGTGACTTCGGAGGTCGCGTCCACACGTAAAAAAGGGGACGCCTGGGATGAGTAAATTATTGCTGACTTTGAGACTCAAAGCCAGATGCGCCGAGAGCTGCTTTCAGAAGCTGTTGATAAGAACATTTTTTTATGTCTTTTTGAAAAATGAAATAATTTTTGATGGAAGGACTCGTGGTGGTTTGTGTTGGAGACGATTCCTTGACAAAACTAGCATTTTTGTGTTCCTAGTCATTGGGATATCATTCGTCACCTTTGTACTTCCAGATGAAATGTGTCAAAGAAAAGTCTTTTTTTTGCTGCAATGCCCTCTGAAATTGAACTCATTAATTCAGGAATCATTCGTTATAAAGTTTTTCGTCAACAAGCTACAAATGTATCATTTCCCTCTCACTGCATATCTCCAGAACATCCATTAAAAAGAAAAAAGCAACATTCTTCATTGGATTCCGTCCCTATCTGCGTTTCAAATTCCTCAAAAATAAAAAATTCAGCGAATGCATTATTATGCAGAATGCAAATGGAAGAGCAATTCGTATCCATTAAGCACGGATGAATGATTCAAAGTATTGTGACATTTTTTATCTCCAAAGAGAATGTAGACTTCCAAAAAGCTCGGATTAACCCACTTTCGTAACTGCCACCATGTTAATTGAAATTGAATACGTCACCGTCGAACTTGTTCCCATGGTTATTACTCTCGCTGCGCTTTTCGGAATCACACTGTAATCTATTTATTTTCGTTCCTCTGACTAGTCGCATTGCGTTACCTTCACTATTGCACCATTGGCACTTTTGTTCTCGCATGCTCGCGCTTCTCTCTGCGATTCGTGCATTTTGATCCTGTTTTGCGGGAGTAACTTTTAATTCACGGTGTCCAACTGCGAGCAACTTTTGTTGTTAGAAGAACATAACCGTTGGAGTAAGTGGAGGGAAGGGTGATTCACGCGCTGTTTTCAGTGGCGGAGTAATTTTCTTTACATACTGAGTTGGACGAGGTTTTGCTGGATGCACGGTAATTTCTCGTTTGGTTGTTTTCAGTGTCGAGATGATGAGATTTTGTGAGTTTTTACTTCTTTCAGGAAGACTTTTCCAGCTTTTTTGAAAGGTTTCCATGTTTTGGTTTTCTTCTACTTCTGTTCTCCGTGAGGGAAAAATTTTGGATCACCAGTTTTGAGGTTAGAGTGATGGCAACGATATATTTTGCAGTCATAGAACCTGTTTGGAGACGTGAAATGGGAAAGGATCTTTTTTTCGTATTGAAGAAAATATGTGAAATCTAAACTTTCGAAATCCAAACTTTTATTTTAGACTTGAACTTCCACCTTCGACTCGAAACTTCCAACGAAAACATTAAATTATTAACTAGAAAACCTCCAGTTGACAACTTCCAAAACTTCATTAAATTAACTTCCTTCATCCACGTGATTGTCCTATTTTTTTTAATGTCAGCTGAACACCCTACAGAGCTAGATGAGAGTCAATTTCATGAACTCGAACGTCTTTGAATTCAAGATGGATATAATATCAAGAGCAACCCTTAAAAAAAGTCCTTGACTCAAAGAAGCTGGAACTTTTCATTAATAAATATGCAGCTTCAACAACCTCGTATAATTATCATCAACTATCTCCTGTATAACGTTGAGCACGTACTTAAAAACTCTTCGACTCGCTGTAGTGCCGAGGGATATTTCGATTTAACTCGACGCAGCCTTGTAATTTATCGACTTTAAGAACTTCTAAGTGACTTAAAATACGAGCTGTGGTAGTGAAAACCCCCCAAATGAGACTTGCTTCATTTTGAGTAAACAAAACTCGATCCTGAACAATAGTAAGAATTTTTGCCTGATTCCGAACAATTCTGAACATTTTCCAAAAAAAATCCAACTTTTCAAAATATCGAACTAAAAAATTCACTGTCATCAATCTTGTTAAAAACCTTCCAAACCCAAAATCCATAAACTACCAAACTCTTAAAATTTTGCATCCCATAAAATTTCGTCCACATTCTTCCGAACTCCCTGAATCATCCCAAAATTCCGTAACAGTCTGAAAACTCCTCCACAAACTCCATGCAGATTGAATACCCGTACACCTAACCCCTCGAATCAAAAATTGAAGTTAAAACCCGACTCAGCGCGAAAGTTTGGGCACGAGGAATTTACGAGCTCGACGAGAGCCCGGTAAATTCAAATTCCGAAAGACGAAAAGTAACGTGTTACGTCTCGGGTTGCATGGGTATCTTATTGAACCCGCAACGGCATAAAGAGGCGATTCAAATGAGGGCGAACCGCGCGACTCCGGCGAGTTGGACGTTTCGAGATGGCGCTGGGGAGTCGGGAAAATCGATACTTATCGCCTCCTGCGAACTCACCTGCAGTTTGTGTCCCGTGTGCATGAGATAAACACGACGGCTGCTTTCAAGCATCGGGATGGAATGATAACAGTACAACGAGGAGTTCGGCATTACCCTCGTTTTTGCGATTTTCAACCATGGTGAGTTCGGCCCCTGGGGGACCCGCATGTGTTTTTGTTTTTGGCCTAGAATCGGCGTTTTTGGGGTGTAAATAGAGGAGAGAGTGATATCTTGTGGGGGTATTTTGGGATGAATATGAGAATTTCGGTTCAAGTAGAGTTAAGTTATAACTGTTTTTTTTAATTATTTCTAATGAGACACTTTATGGAACCTCATGCATTTCTTGAAAATTTATGAGTTACCTTTGTGTGTGGTGGGAAAAATTATGAGGTGACCTGCTTGTGAGACTCAAGGATACTAATGAGTTGATTTGGGAAACTTGATGAGTTTTCTTGTATCATATAAGGTCGCCTCATCAGTTTTTCGTCAAATTATGAGGTCATTATAATTTTGTATAAAACTTATGAGGATGTATAAGGTGCGTTATGGGGAATAAAGAACCTTATGAGGAATTTTGGTAACCTGATTTAGGAATCTTATGAGGTTCAGAAGTACAGGGATATCCTTCCAAACTTTATAGAAGCCTCGAATACCTCATTACGTTATTTATTTATCATGAGGCAATTTATGGAACCTCAGGAATGTTTTAAAAAGTTATGAGGTGACCTTGTATGTCGTGGTAAAAATTATGAAGTCACCTTATTGTGAGATTCAAGGATACTAATGAGTTGATTTGGGAAACTTTATGAGTTTTTTCGAATCGTATAAGGCCGTCTCATAAGTTTTTCGTCAAATTATGAGTTAATTATAATTTTGTAGAAAACTTATGAGGTTTTATGAGGTGCCTTATGGGAAGTGAAAAACCCCATGCGCAATTTTGGGAACCTTATGAGGATTTTACAAATCTAATGAGGTTCAGATATACAAGGGTATCCTTTCAAACTTCATAGGAGCCTCGAATACCTCATAAGGTTATTTATCCCTCATGAGGCACTTTATGAAGCCTTATGATTTTCCTGAAAAGTTATGAGGTAACCTTATATGTATGAAAAAAATTATGAGGTGACCTTATAGTGTAATTCGAGGATACTTATGAGTTGTTTGGAAAATTTTATGAGTTTTCTTGTCGCCTTACAAGTTTTTCGGCAACTAATGAGGTCATAATAATTTCAATAAAAACTTACGAGGTTGTATAAGGTGCCTTAAGAGAAATGAAGAACCTCATGAGAAGTTTCGGAAACCTTACGAGGTTTTTAGGAATCTTATGAGGTTCAGAGATACAGAGATATCCCTCAAAATTTTTTAGGAGCCTCAAATACTTCATTAGATTATTCATTTCTCATGAGGCACTGCATGGAACCTCATGAGTTTCCTTAAAAGTTATGAATTGACCAAATATGTTATGGAAAAATTATGAGGTTACCTTATTGTGAGGTTCAACGATACTTAGAGTTGTTTCAGAAATCTTTATGAGTTTTTTTAATTATGTAAGGTTGTCAGTTTTTTGATAACTTACGAGGTTACCTCGCACATTTTAAGAAAATTTTTAAAGTTGTATAAGGTGCCTTATGGGAGATAAAGAATCTTATGAGGAATTTTAGGGAACCTCACGAGGTTTTTAAGAATTTTATGACGTTTAGAGATACAAGGGTAT